>JAECXW010000887.1:0-280646 GCA_018153365.1 Drosophila fuyamai | reverse complement strand
TGGCTAAAATTATTAATATCGGAAAAAAAACGAAAACGAAAGAAAAGGTGTCGACGGCACAAATCAATTTCATCGAATGCTTATGTATTTTTCGACAAAGTACTTAGAGTCTAGCTTAACGAAGGTTGGCGAAGACGGGGCGACTTCGCCGAGAGCGAGAGAAAACTTTATTGTGCTCCCGCCTTCGCCCTAAACTAACTTACACTAAACTTCAAGTTTTTATATTTTTACAAATTTCAATATCATTTCAAGTTTGAGCGAACACCCATCGGGCTTCAACACAATGGAAGGGGCGCCAACTTATGAACGGCCCGCCGAAAAAGGCCTCCTCCACTAGTCCGCACGTCGACGACCCTGACCATGCCGTCCTCCCCTGCGTGCCTGGCGACTATTCTGCCGAGGAGCCATTGTTGGGGCGGCAGGTTGTCCTCGGCCACGAGGACGAGATCTCCTTCTCTGATGTTGGGCTGCTTCTGGTGCCACTTGCCCCGTATTTGGAGGCCCAGGACATATTCCCGGGACCATCGCCGCCAGAACATTTGCCTGACTGACGAGACAAGCCGCCATCGCCGCAAGCAGTTGAGACCCTCCTGGTCCGGGGTCCGGAGTGCTGGTGTGGCGAGTAGCGGCCCGCCTGTCAGTAGGTGCCCGGGTGTCAGCGCCTCTCCGTCGCTTGGGTCGCTGCTGATTGCTCCGAGCGGCCGGGAGTTCATCACCGCCTCGATTCCCACGAGGACTGTCCCCAGCTCTTCTGCGCTTAGGAGCGCGCTGCCCACCGCCCGTCAAGTAGGTCAAGTAGGAGTAGGTTCTTGGCAGTTTTGACACCTGCCTCCCATAGTCCGCCCATGTGCGGAGCTCGCGGTGGTGTGAAGACAAATTCGCATCCGCTTTTTGATGCGAATTCGCGTATCGCGTCGGCTGCGTCCTCTATCCTCTCTCGAAGGGCCCGGAAGTGGCGACTCGCTCCGACGAAGTTCGTCCCGTTGTCGCAATGGACGACTTGGGGACATCCTCGGCGCCCAACGAACCTTTGAAAAGCCAATAAAAAGGAATCTGTGGTTAAATCTGAAACAACTTCTAGATGAACCGCTTTGGACGCAAAACAAACGAAGAGCGCAATGTCGGACTTATACGGAGGCCTACGACGAATTTTCAATGTCTTATAGACAGGGCCACAAAAATCGACGCCACATATAGCAAATGGGCGGAGAGCACGGAGACGATCTGCGGGTAAATTTCCCATAATTTGTGTCATTAGTCGAGGCTTACACTTAAAGCAGCGTATGCATGATCGAACTATCTGACTGCAGACCTCCTGAGCGTGTACGATCCAAATACGCTGTCGAAGGAGACTCACAAGGGCTCGTGGACCAACATGAAAATTGGAATGGTGAAGATGCCGAACATAGCTCTGCACAAATTGGGAGCGTTTTGTCAACAACAATGGAAACTTGGCATCGTATGAAATAGGAGCATTAGACAAGTCCCCTTGTCTTCATGGATGAATGGATTCAATCGCTGAAGACTTGGGCCAACTCTGGATCCTTTACGAACCTTTTCTCTTTCTTCATGATACTCGTGCTTCTACAATATCTGCTGGGTTCTGTTTCGTTGGAACATGCCGCCATGTAGCTTCACCTGACCACTCTTGAATCTCCGCAACTCTATTCGATACGAATGTGGATAATGAAGATGGATGAGACCGGATCCAATGAAGCGCAACTTCAGAATCCGACCAATAAACAATCCGTCCGATAGGTACCTTTAATAGGGGCTTGATTCTGTGGCAGAGATCTGCGAGAAGGTGAGCGGCACATAACTCAAGCCTTGGGAGTGTCTTAGACTTGAGCGGCGCTACTTTAGACTTTGAAGTCAACAGCGATATTTTATTGTCTTCTTCAGTTTTGCTACGAATGTAGACGCAAGCTCCATAAGCTCTTAAGGATGCGTCGGCAAAGGCATGTAATTGGACCAGTGACATCGGATCGGTATGCACAAACCGGGGTATAGATATTTCCTCGAATTTAGACAATGGAATTTTTATCATATTCCAAGCTGTTTCCAAATGAATAGGAATCGACTTATCCCAATCTAACTTATTAAGCCAAAGTTCGTGCAATAGGATCTTTCCTCTAATTACAATATGACTTAATAAGCCGAGGGGGTCAAACAGCTTCGATGTCACCGATAGTATGTTCCGTTTTGTCGCTCCCATGACAGCAGTGTCAATTTGGAATTTGAAGGCATCTTCGTTAGGCAAACACGATATTCCTAACGCCTTAGTTGACTCTGAGTCCGAGATGGGTATGGATTTAACTGTGCTCTCAGATGCGGTAACGTCAGGTGAGTTTGAAAACCACTTTGTCAATTCAAAGGCTGCAGTTTGAAGAACCGGAGATACTTCAGACTTAATAGTCCTTAAGTCCTCTACGCATGCAGCACCAACATATCATCGACATACAAGTCAGATCAAATAACTTTAGCGCTCTAGGAAAAGAAAGTTTTGCAGACTCACTTAACCTTTTTAAATACCGAATAGCTAAAAACAGGGCTGGTCCAGTACCTTATATTACGGTGTTGAGCTTGTATAATCTCAAGGAGTCAGAGGGGTATCTTCTCCACACTATAACACACACACACCTATCTGCTTCATTCACCATCACTTGGCAATACATTTTCCTTTACATCGGCGGTTAGGGCGAACCTATGCAGCCGGAAGCGCAGTAACGTTGAGTACAACTCATCTTGGATTGCCGGCCTAACCATCAAAATGTCATTTAGAGACTTCTGAGTTGACGATTTACAAGACGCATCGAAAACGACACTTAACTTGGTTGACCTACTTTGGGGTCTCAGAACACATTGATGTGCGATAACATAATGTAGAGCAGAAGGAAGTTTATCTGTAAGAGACATATGACCTAAGAAAAGGTACTCCTCCATAAATTCTAGGTACATTTTCTTCATCTCAGGGTCTCGGGACAGCCTTCTTTCAAGCGACAAAAACCGCCGTTTTGCAACTTCAAAAGAGTTGCCCAACTCATTTGGATCCCATTATATCTATCCGATTATATCTACTTATATTATATACAACCCAGCCGAAGAGGGTTTTCTGCAGAGTTGGAAAGTCAGGACCTTGTCTAATTTGTCCAACAGCAAATAATTCGAAAAATGATTCTGCTCCTATTAACATATCTATTCTTTGTGGCTTGTAAAAATAGGGGTCTGCTAGGGGTAGGTTCTTTTGAATTTCCCAGTCATTGATATTGACCAACTGATCAGGATGATATCCTGATATTGATTTCAAAATCCAAAAATCGAAAGAGAACTCACTACCATTTATACACGACTTCACCATTGTGTGTACCCTTTTCTTAACTTGAGAATTGGACTCGCCAATACCAAGTAAGTTTATACACGACTGCTCTTTACGGATCTGTAAGCGGTGAGCAAGGTCCTCTGTTATAAAATTCGTTTGGGACCCAGAGTCAAGAAGTGCTCGGGCCCAAATATATTCACCGTTTTTAGTTCTTGCACTTACGATCGACGTAGCTAAAATCACTCTGTCCAATGATGTCGCATGCATAACATGTAACGTGGAAGGCTGATCTTGATTTAAAAAGGGAGAAAGAATCTCTTGGGGTGGTGGCAACGCTAAACTATTTTCGGACACTGTATATCTATGCAGTAAAACGTGATGCGAGCGGCCACAGTGTGACCCTTTCGCATACAATTGATGCATAAGGAAGCAGATTTTACAAAGTCGAACCTTTGCATTACCGAAAGGCGACCAAACGGACCACAGTTCGCTAGGATATGGTCTCCTGCATTGCAATAGCTAACTTTGCTGGGATTTACTGTTGGACGAAGAACAAGAAAATGAGCTGCGATTATGTGGCTTGCTCGACATAACTTTATCTTGCTTTGGTTTCGTCGATTCTTCAGCGGATAAATGCTGGTATCAGCGGTTTAACATTTTTTTCAAAATCGGACCACAGCGGTAACCTTTCATAATCTAATTGTTCTTCCCATTTTGTTTGGTCACTGGGTCTACTCTATTCAAAACAAGATAGATCAACATTGCATTTGAAATCTTGGTGTCTTGGATTTTTCAAAACTCAAATTATTTTCAAAGTTATAGCCGTTTTAGTGACGTGGAAACTATACCGGTTGAGTGAACGACTGGAACTTTAAACGCGTTTTTCTCGAAACTACTTTTTTTGATGCGGTCGCCACTCTAACTCAAGTTTTAATCAGTCGATTTACTTGAAATTTGGCATGAATATTCTTTAAATATATCGCTATCGCATGAACCAACAAAAATAAAAATAAAAATTTTAAATTTATATTATTTTTAAAAATTCGACAAAGTGGAAAAATTAGTGAAAAAAATCGACTTTTTTCTTTGAGTAGCCGCCATTTCATGAAAAAAAAGATATTTTTGTTTTGGTGGTTCATGCCATAGCGACATTCGTACTCATTAAGAATTTATCATTGTTTTATTTTTGAGACCACGACAAGCATAGATATCATGGCGACGCGGACACGGACTCTTTTTTTCCCACTCTTCTTCAAGAAGGAATAACAACTCAATGAAAACTAATTTTTTTTTTTTGAAATTTATTTTATGTACTCCTTTAAGTTTAATAAACAAATGATAAAAAAACGGATACTAAAAATATCGAAATTCGAGCCTCTAGACTAGAAGACCCCCTTAAACATTCGTTATCATACACTTTTTTCAGGCTGATCATAGCCTTTCATAATTGCTCTCGGTGACCTGGTAGGCCTTAATAGTTCCCAAAGCTTCACCAGAAAGACAAGAAATTAAGTGATTGAATTTTTCTATGACGGGAATGCTGTCGCCTTGATGAAGAAGAGTTTCGAAAAGGCTAATAAAATTCTTAAACTCCGAATATTTGCTGCTGAATTTCGGCAATGCCAAATTCGGAAGTCGAGCTCGAGTTGGGGCTACAGAAGCTGATCCAATTATTTTGGTTTCGCTTGCCGTCTTCAAGGCTGAGATAAGCGACATTATTTTTGCCTTGGTTATTATTGAAAGCTCTTCCAACTATTCTGCCAACTCATCGCCATCATCTAAATCTTCGTTCTGTTCTTGTATTTGAGTTGCCTTAATAATAAACATTTAAAATCTCTAGCCGACAAGTTAGTTCTTCTTCTTGGATTGGAATCTGGACGGCTTCTATTCGATCATTTAATCGGCGGATGCTCATCACTGGTTTTTTGCGCTTATTTTTAAGATCCGCAAGAAGTTCAAGAGATTTTGGCTTATCTGGACTCATTTTAATTTATTTTTATTTTTATATATAAACCACGAAAATAAATATATATATATATATATAAATAAATTATTTATCCAAGAATAATAATTAATAAAATAAATAAGTTTTAAAATAGGATAATTGTTCAAATGTTAAATAAATTTTCGAAACAAAATACTAAGAGTGAATAACAATTTAATTTAATTATTAAATTTTTTTTTTTTTTCGCGCGGAGTCCCACGGCCCACTTACCCGCCCAACCGACCGAGGGGCGCAGCCGTGTATCGTACGGCACGATTCGCGATAAGATAGACGCGAGATAGGAAAAATAAAGGTAAAGGTCCGGGGAAAAAAGTAATAGTTAGATCAATCTTGTGCCAATGAAGCAAGTATTAATCGTTTTAGGAGCGGCAGAGAGTCAAGATTTGATATTACAGGAAAAAGTCTATTATAGTCAGAACATAATACTCTGAAAGGCTCATGCAAGGCATAGTTAGATCTACAATGATTTAAAGTTAGGGGAATATAATTTCTAGTTAATCTACTTGGCACAGAAAAGTTTAGCCGACTTAACAAGTCGAGGCAGTCAATATCACCATGTATAAGGTTATAAATAAAGATAGTACCAAGCATCGTTCTACGGTTGGCTAGGGATGGTAAATTAATCAAAAGAAGTCTACTAGAATAAGAAGGTAAGATAAGATTTGCATCCCAGTTTAGGCGCCGTAAAGCAAAAAGAAGGAAGTTTTTTTGTACAGATTCAATACGACCAATATGTATTCCGTATTGTGGACTCCAGACGGGAGACCCATACTCTAGAATCGGACGGACTAGCGAAATATATAAAGTTTTAGTCAAATAAGGATCATCGAATTCTTTTGACCACCTTTTAATAAATCCAAGCACTCCTCTGGCTTTATTAACCATGGACGAAATGTGATTAGAAAATTTTAGTTTGGGGTCCAAGAGAACGCCAAGATCGTTTACAAGAGTTATTCTATCCAAAGAGCTGCCACTTAACGTGTAGGTCGCGTATATCGGATTGGCCCGATAAAAAGTCATCAGCTTGCACTTGGAACCGTTTAAATTTAGTAAATTATCTCGGCACCAGTTTTGAAAATTATCTAGATCGGATTGCAAGTCTAAATGGCAAGAAATGTCCTTATACTGCAGGCACAACTTAACATCATCTGCGTACATAAGTACGCGAGAATGACTTATAATTGAGGGAAGATCATTAATAAATAATGTAAAAAGTAACGGACCCAGATGGCTCCCTTGTGGGACACCGGAGGTAACACGGAGAATTTCAGAAATTGAATTTTTAAAAAGGACCCTTTGTGACCTGCCATTCAGATAACTTAAAATCCATTTAAGCAGATCAACTGGAAAACCTAAAAGGTCAAGTTTTTGAATGAGAAGTAAGTGATTTACAGAGTCAAATGCTTTACTAAAGTCAGTGTAAATGACGTCTGTTTGAAAACTACTATTGAAGCCTTTTATCACTAATGAAGTGAGCTCTAGAAGGTTTGTGATTGTGGATCTGCGTTTAATAAATCCGTGTTGACACGGAGAAATGATTGATCTGCAAAGGTGCTGCAAATGAGGAGTAATAATTTTTTCAAAAAGCTTAGGAATAGCTGACAACTTAGAAATACCTCTGTAGTTACTGGCTTCTAACATGTTACCTTTTTTGAAAAGAGGAATAACAAATGATTCCTTCCAAATATTTGGGAATTGGGAGGTTTCTATAGATAAGGTAAACAACTTGTGAAGAGGTTTGCACAGGGCCTTAGCGCAATACCTAAGTACGCACCCAGGAATACCATCGGGCCCTGGCGAATAAACAGGTTTAATACGAAGAAGATCCAAAAGAAGAGAGCTTTCTGTTAAAGTGGGACAGAATATGAGGTTTGACTTGGATATGTTGTAAGAATAAGGCTGTGATGAATAATCTAAAGTAGAGTAAGTCGTTTGAAAAAATTTGGCAAATAAATTGCCTGATCTGTGGTTGCCGTCATGTTTTCGAACGATAGCGAGGAAGGAAAAGAATTAGATTTACGCTTGGTGTTAACAAAATTATAAAACTGTTTCGGGTCCTGAGAGAATTGGACCTTACAACGGTTTAAGTAACTGTTATAACACTGAGCATTAAGCACGGTAAATCCTGACCGAGCACTTAAATATCTAGTAAAAACAGATTGAGAACTGGTATTTTTATATTTCCTAAAAAGTCTGGACTTTACATTTCTTAAGTGTGTCAACTCTTTGCTAAACCAAGGTGATTTATTGGAAGTTGACGGATAGTACCACGGAATACAGGAATTAAAAAATGAGTTTATTGCAGTGTAAAAAACATTAACTGAATCGGACATATTAATGCATAGGTAAAGATCAGACCAATTAAAGCCAGAAATAAAATTATTTAGCCTCAGAAAGTCTGCCTTGCGAAAACAATGTGTTCGTTTGGATTTTTCTGATTTTTCTTCTATAACTCTACCCGTATCAAATGAAAGTTCGAATGTTGGGTGATATGGATCTTCAGGTTGCGTGAGTGGTGCTACTCTGGACAGAAACACACCTTCAGGTTTTGATACAAAACACAAATATAGTAGGCGACCTAATGAATTTCGAACATGGTTTACTTGAGATAATGAAATGTCAAGCAGGCCATCAATAAAATCATGCTGTGCTATAGGTAGTAAGAACCACTGAAAGGGATTTTGGTGGAGCAGACATTGCTTCTGCCAAACCAACTTGAGCCGGTTGTCCGGACTCAGAAGTCCCTTGTGGTGGAGATGCTACATTCTGAGAGATAGGTGGATCCACTAATTGTGAAACCACTACGGACAAATCGGAATTCTTAGAAGTCCCTGGTTGCATGCATTCTGAAACGGATTGTTCGGATACCGAATCTTTTTTAGCTGCCGATCTTAGCAACATTTGAGGGTTTGCTGAAGCCGGCTGCTGATCCGCCGGAATGCTCTGTTGTTGTTTTGATTTCGGTTGCGGGGTGTTCCCCTTTTGCTCCTTACCACCAGCGGCCTTTTTGCGCTTAGGGACTCTTCTAATAGCTTACGACTATTAAACTGCGAGTCCAGCGCAGAGAGGAGATCATCAGCTCGGCGAAAACTATCTCTAGCAACACCGAAACAGCTAATCAGCCCCATCAGGCCGCCTTTAGTTTGGCGCATGAACGATTTCATCTCGTTCGCAACCTCGACACAAGCATCACAACAAAACTGCAAATTGGGCCCCTTCGATAGGTCATCACTTGTCCGGCCAGTAAAACCGGCGCACTTGGTGTGCACCATATTTTCACACAGCCAGCAAGTCATATTCGACTGGTCAGCCCTGATTACGAGGCTGCATTTCTTGCAGAAGCGGACTAAATTTTTATTATTCATTTTATTTATTGGGACCACTGTACCAAGAAAGCGAATTGAAATTTATAAGCGAGCAGTTATAAGTACCGCAAGAGCGCAGAAACCGCACGCTTAGAACTATCAAAGCAAAGAGAGCAAGAGAGCGGGAGCGTAACTAAGTTAAAGTGCATGCACAAAAGAGAAAACGGTGTGGATAAAAGAAAAGAAAACACAGATAAGAATTACGAAAATAAAACAATTAATTAGTATTAAATACAAAATGCACTCGCGAAGCGAACGGAGTATGAATTTGTCACTGGCTTTAAGAATGGACCAGAGGGGGTCTCAGGACGTAGCTGTGATGCTTAGTACTTTTACACACTGCTCAACTATTGACATAATCTCTAACCTCGTTTACTAAATAGAGCCTTCTAATCCTCTCTAATGTTTTATTTATCCCACAATGAAAGGATAATGGACTAGCGTGTGCATTTTCCAGTGCAATCGGTGGCAACCACAGCTTCCATATCACATCATCATCTAACCTTTCCCCAGACACGTATTCTGTCCTTCTGAAAATGCGTTTGTCAATAACTTTCACATCAGGTAATTGCTTCTGAACTTCCATTAGCTTAGCTTTTAGCTCATGATACTGTTTTGATTGGAAATGGGGTGAATGAATATCTATTGTCGTTTCAACCTCTATAGCCGACAAATCCTCTGTGAAGGTATGAGATAAAGCATCTGGCACTATGTTTCTTACACCCTTTCGGTGCTGAATGGTAAAGCTATATCCCTGTAACTTGAGTGCCCACCTTACTAAGCGGCTACTTAAATCGGATTGGGACTTCAACCATTTTAACGAGGCATGATCCGTTATCACAGTAAATTTATGTTTTTCTACATAGGCGCGAAACTTTTTGATCCTAGTACAGCTGCCAAACACTCTTTTTCAGTCACGGAATAGCTTCGCTGACATTCATTGAGTTTTCGTGACATGAAGGCTATGGGAATTTCATCTCCTTCCTGATCTGCATCAGAACTCCCCCAACTCCCGTATGACCCGCATCACAATGTATATAGAATTGTAGTATGAAATCTGGAATATGAAGC
Organism: Drosophila fuyamai; assembly: GCA_018153365.1. Classification (NCBI taxonomy): domain Eukaryota; kingdom Metazoa; phylum Arthropoda; class Insecta; order Diptera; family Drosophilidae; genus Drosophila; species Drosophila fuyamai. Next base: position 270,886 of record JAECXW010000887.1, on the reverse strand, counting down.
ACAGGAGCTTTACACATAGCTGCTTTTAAATCTTAAAAGGATTGTTCAGCAGCGCTAGACCCGTGAAGCATTTCTTTTTTTTTTAAGGAGTCTGTCAGCGGAGAAGTTATGGCCGCATAATTTGCAATAAGCTTACTATACCATCCAGACATGCCTAAAAAACGACGAAGGTGTTTTAGCGGCTGTGGTGTAGGGTACTCTTTTATGGCTTTAATTTTAACAGTATCCATGGATATAATACCATGACCGACAATGTGGCCTAAATAATGAACTTCAGATACGCAAAACTTACTTTTTTTAACATTAATAGTGAGACCCGCCTTTTCCAAAGCCCCTGCAATTTCTTTCAGCATATTTGTATGGCGTTCGGAAGTCGAGCTCGAGTTGGGGCTACAAAAGCTGATCCAATTATTTTGGTTTCGCTTGCCGTCGTCAAGGCTGAGATAAGCGACATTATTTTTGCCTTGGTTATTAGTGAAAGCTTTTCCAACTCTTCTTCCAACTCATCGCCATCATCTAAATCTTCGTTCTGTTCTTGTATTTGAGTTGCCTTAATAATAGAAGCATTTAAAATCTCTAGCCGACAAGTTAGTTCTTCTTCTTGGATTGGAATCTGGACGGCTTCTATTCGATCATTTAATCGGCGGATGCTCATCACTGGTTTTTTGCGCTTATTTTTAAGATCCGCAAGAAGTTCAAGAGATTTTGGCTTATCTGGACTCATTTTAATTTATTTTTATTTTTATATATAAACCACGAAAATAAATATATATATAAATAAATTATTTATCCAAGAATAATAATTAATAAAATAAATAAGTTTTAAAATAGGATAATTGTTCAATTAGAACGACGACAAAATGTTAAATAAATTTTCGAAACAAAATACTAAGAGTGAATAACAATTTAATTTAATTATAAAATTTGTTCGAAAAAATATTTTAATAATTATCCACAACGAAAACGACGAAAAAAAATATTAAATTGAATATCGAGCCACGAGGTATCAAAATTAATAGTGGTTGCAAATGACGGCAAAATCAGTATACCCGTCCGAATGCAGGGTAGCGCGTCACTTTGATCTTCAGCGCGCCAAACCAAAAGTCCAATAAAAATTACAAAGATGCTAACGGCAGACAAGCGAAGCGAAAAAGGAAAACGAAAAAGTTCACCGCTGCAGCTGCTTGTATATGAGGGCTTATGTATTGGTTATGTATAGCGACTGGGATGATTTTACCAGCTATTAATTTTCGAGTTCCAATAAATAAATTGGGGCGACAGTGATTGCAATAATATAACACAATTAAATGTTGCGTCCAACGGCGGTTCAAATAGGTTATAATATGTATGTGTATGTATAATAAATTTTAGTATAATTTTTTATTTTTATTTATTTTAAATAAATGCATGCACAACTAGCTCTACTATACATATATCGATACGTCTGTGCCAAGAATTGAAAGCGAGGTGCAATTTTTTCAGCACAAGACAATCTCTAACCTAGTTTACTAAATAGAGCCTTCTAATCCTCTCTAATGTTTTATTTATCCCACAATGAAAGGATAATGGACTAGCGTGTGCATTTTCCAGTGCAATCGGTGGCAACCACAGCTTCCATATCACATCATCATCTAACCTTTCCCCAGACACGTATTCTGTCCTTCTGAAAATGTGTTTGTCAATAACTTTCACATCAGGTAATTGCTTCTGAACTTCCATTAGCTTAGCTTTTAGCTCATGATACTGATTTGATTGGAAATGGGGTGAATGAATATCTATTGTCGTTTCAACCTCTATAGCCGACAAATCCTCTGTGAAGGTATGAGATAAAGCATCTGGCACTATGTTTCTTACACCCTTTCGGTGCTGAATGGTAAAGCTATATCCCTGTAACTTGAGTGCCCACCTTACTAAGCGGCTACTTAAATCGGATTGGGACTTCAACCATTTTAACGAGACATGATCCGTTATACAGTAAATTTATGTTTTTCTACATAGGCGCGAAACTTTTTGATCCTAGTACAGCTGCCAAACACTCTTTTTCAGTCACGGAATAGCTTCGCTGACATTCGTTGAGTTTTCGTGACATGAAGGCTATGGGAATTTCATCTCCTTCCTGATCTGCATCAGAACTCCCCCAACTCCCGTATGACCCGCATCACAATGTATATAGAATTGTAGTATGAAATCTGGAATATGAAGCACAGGAGCTTTACACATAGCTGCTTTTAAATCTTAAAAGGATTGTTCAGCAGCGCTAGACCCGTGAAGCATTTCTTTTTTTTTTAAGGAGTCTGTCAGCGGAGAAGTTATGGCCGCATAATTTGCAATAAGCTTACTATACCATCCAGACATGCCTAAAAAACGACGAAGTTGTTTTAGCGACTGTGGTGTAGGGTACTCTTTTATGGCTGCAATTTTAACAGTATCCATGGATATAATACCATGACCGACAATGTGGCCTAAATAATGAACTTCAGATACGCAAAACTTACTTTTTTTAACATTAATAGTGAGACCCGCTTTTTCCAAAGCCCCTACAATTTCTTTCAGCATATTTGTATGGCGTTCAAAGGTGTCGGAAATATAAGAAGGTAGTCAGATTTATGAAGGTAGGCTGGGATTATGCGATCCATCAATTTGGACATCGTGGAGGGCGCATTGGTCAGGCCGAACGGCATCACCTTAAATTTATATAGCGGTCTACCAGGCACTGTAAAGGCCGTTTTGTCACTGGAATCCGACTCGAGTGGTATTTGCCAATACGCATCTTTGAGGTCAAAGATGGTGATGAACTCAGCTTTGGGAAGACGACTCAAAATACCTTCTATTAGAGGCATGAGATAAACATCCTTTCGTGTCACCTCATTTACCTTACGGCAGTCGATACAGAGGCGCACCTTGCCTGGCTTTCTTACTATCACCACTGGGGAAGACCATGAACTATTGGATTTTTCAATGACCCCTAGGCCAATCATCCGATCTATTTCCTCATAAATGAGTTTTTCGATCGCAGGCGAAACTGGGTAGTGACGCTGCTTGATAGGTTTTGCACTACCTTCATCTATTTCATGACACAATAAATGGGTTTTATCCAGGACCTTTTCCGAAAATGATGGAAATAACTTCACAGTCTTTCCCAGTTGAATTCGCTGAGCGTTTGTCAGCTCGCGTTGCCTGATGTTATCATCTGGTTTTTCTTCTTGACAGGATATGCTAGACATGTCGCCTTGAACGGACAAGCCCTCAGGTAATATTTCAAAATCAATCCAGAACTCAATGCCTAGATAAAGTGGCTGAACCAGAGAAGGAACAAGGTAAAATGTTAAGCATTTTGTTGCTCCCTGAAAAGTGACATCTAACCGAAGTTTCCCAACTATGCTTTGCGACTGGCCGTCAGCCGTGCGCACATTTGATGACATTGGCTTGTAATTAATATTTCGATCGGATAGTTCTCTGGCAAAGTCTCCTCCTATGCAACTAATGGATGCCCCTGTATCCATTAAACCTGTCATCTGTTTTCCCATTATGATAACTTCAACGTATGGCCCTACGTCGTGAGCTACGATTGCAGGAATCAAAGCTTGTTTTTCATTTATAATTTTCTTATAATATGTACGAAGCTAAATCTTCTGCCCTTAATTTTCTTCGAATGTGATAATGGAATCATGTGTACTTGCAGTGGGGTAGTATCGTCTAGTAAAGTTGTTTATGTAGATTGTGATATATCTACAGATCTGTCTGCGTTTGATGTTACTCTCTTTCGTGCACTTGCCACTTGTGCACGGCCAGTTAAGTTTTTTGATCCGGCACATTTCGTGCATAACGGCTTATATGTATTGGGCTGCCCACAACCATAACAGAACACCTGACGATCGCTTAGACAATCTTGTTGTCGATGTCCATTTGTGCGGCAGTTCCAACATACCAAAATAATTGCAGCTACTTCAAGATCCTCATCAATGTTGGTTTGTTTTTTGTCAAAACCTGCAGGAACACTTCACGTGTTGTAACCAAGTGACGCAGCTGTGCTGTAATAGTCACTTTTTTATAAAGAAGTTCGTGCTGAATTTGAGGCTGCAAATTTGCGCGCAAGGTTTCCAGCAATGCCAACGGCGTCAAGGGCACTGATAGTTTATCGGCTAACAACACGATCGCCTCATAAAATTCGTCGAAAGATTCGTTTTCCTTCTGCTTACGTCTGTCCATGGCAGACCGAATGTTAATGTCGGTAAGCTTAACTTTAAATTAAGCCCTCAATGCGTCGCGCAAATCGCTCCATTGAATTGTTCGAACGCTTTTGTGATGGCGCCAAAACCAATCATTTGCCCTTCCTTCTTACAAGTTACTAATAGGCGAGACAGCAGGTCAAAATTACCATTTAAAGTTTGAAATGTAAGTGCTTCAACCCGATATATATAAATCGTCAATCGATATACATATATATATATATATTCGAACGACCTGAGAACCGCAGTTTCCAGTTTATGACTATTTGGCTAAAACCTGGTCGCAAATTTGAATCTATTTGTAAAAACCTGGATTCTGACTCGGTTCCTGCTGAAGAAAAATTCCTTGCTGAAGATAAATTTCCGTCTTCCTGAAGCTGATCTACACGCTCTGACTGATTAATGCCAGATGCGGTGTCTTTCCTTTGATTTTCTCATAAGCTTAACAATCTTTCGAAACCTGTACTGATGGTTTCTGTAAGCTCTTCTGTTCGTCTGTTAGACTCCTTTACGATTTGCTGTAACTCTTCCATATTATTGTCGTCTGTAGCAGAATTTTCTGCTGGTTCCCTGTCTAGCTTTTTCTGAAAACTACCAAGAACGCTCTCAGGATTGATATTATTTTCACTTATAGTTTTTAAGTCAGTTTTACACACTGGACCAATTTTGGGATTTCGAATCCTTGTGTTAAAGCAAGCTCTGTGAAAACTATGACCAAAGCTAGTCGCTAGTATTTGAGCACTGTATTGAATTTCTTTTAGGCAGATAAAGCAGTCAACTATCTTCAGACATTTCCTAACTACCTTATCAAAATATTTATTTTATTTATTTTATTTATTTTATTTATTTTATTTATTTTATTTATTTTATTTATTTTATTTATTTTATTTATTTTATTTATTTTATTTATTTTATTTATTTTATTTATTTTATTTATTTTATTTATTTTATTTATTTTATTTATTTTATTTATTTTATTTATTTTATTTATTTTATTTATTTTATTTATTTTATTTATTTTATTTATTTTATTTATTTTATTTATTTTATTTATTTTATTTATTTTATTTATTTTATTTATTTTATTTATTTTATTTATTTTATTTATTTTATTTATTTTATTTATTTTATTTATTTTATTTATTTTATTTATTTTATTTATTTTATTTATTTTATTTATTTTATTTATTTTATTTATTTTATTTATTTTATTTATTTTATTTATTTTATTTATTTTATTTATTTTATTTATTTTATTTATTTTATTTATTTTATTTATTTTATTTATTTTATTTATTTTATTTATTTTATTTATTTTATTTATTTTATTTATTTTATTTATTTTATTTATTTTATTTATTTTATTTATTTTATTTATTTTATTTATTTTATTTATTTTATTTATTTTATTTATTTTATTTATTTTATTTATTTTATTTATTTTATTTATTTTATTTATTTTATTTATTTTATTTATTTTATTTATTTTATTTATTTTATTTATTTTATTTATTTTATTTATTTTATTTATTTTATTTATTTTATTTATTTTATTTATTTTATTTATTTTATTTATTTTATTTATTTTATTTATTTTATTTATTTTATTTATTTTATTTATTTTATTTATTTTATTTATTTTATTTATTTTATTTATTTTATTTATTTTATTTATTTTATTTATTTTATTTATTTTATTTATTTTATTTATTTTATTTATTTTATTTATTTTATTTATTTTATTTATTTTATTTATTTTATTTATTTTATTTATTTTATTTATTTTATTTATTTTATTTATTTTATTTATTTTATTTATTTTATTTATTTTATTTAATTTATTTATTTTATTTATTTTATTTATTTTATTTATTTTATTTATTTTATTTATTTTATTTATTTTATTTATTTTATTTATTTTATTTATTTTATTTATTTTATTTATTTTATTTATTTTATTTATTTTATTTATTTTATTTATTTTATTTATTTTATTTATTTTATTTATTTTATTTATTTTATTTATTTTATTTATTTTATTTATTTTATTTATTTTATTTATTTTATTTATTTTATTTATTTTATTTATTTTATTTATTTTATTTATTTTATTTATTTTATTTATTTTATTTATTTTATTTATTTTATTTATTTTATTTATTTTATTTATTTTATTTATTTTATTTATTTTATTTATTTTATTTATTTTATTTATTTTATTTATTTTATTTATTTTATTTATTTTATTTATTTTATTTATTTTATTTATTTTATTTATTTTATTTATTTTATTTATTTTATTTATTTTATTTATTTTATTTATTTTATTTATTTTATTTATTTTATTTATTTTATTTATTTTATTTATTTTATTTATTATTTATTTATTTTATTTATTTTATTTATTTTATTTACTTTATTTATTTTATTTATTTTATTTATTTTATTTATTTTATTTATTTTATTTATTTTATTTATTTTATTTATTTTATTTATTTTATTTATTTTATTTATTTTATTTATTTTATTTATTTTATTTATTTTAGTTATTTTAGTTATTTTATTTATTTTATTTATTTTATTTATTTTATTTATTTTATTTATTTTATTTATTTTATTTATTTTATTTATTTTATTTATTTTATTTATTTTATTTATTTTATTTATTTTATTTATTTTATTTATTTTATTTATTTTATTTATTTTATTTATTTTATTTATTTTATTTATTTTATTTATTTTATTTATTTTATTTATTTTATTTATTTTATTTATTTTATTTATTTTATTTATTTTATTTATTTTATTTATTTTATTTATTTTATTTATTTTATTTATTTTATTTATTTTATTTATTTTATTTATTTTATTTATTTTATTTATTTTATTTATTTTATTTATTTTATTTATTTTATTTATTTTATTTATTTTATTTATTTTATTTATTTTATTTATTTTATTTATTTTATTTATTTTATTTATTTTATTTATTTTATTTATTTTATTTATTTTATTTATTTTATTTATTTTATTTATTTTATTTATTTTATTTATTTTATTTATTTTATTTATTTTATTTATTTTATTTATTTTATTTATTTTATTTATTTTATTTATTTTATTTATTTTACTTATTTTATTTATTTTATTTATTTTATTTATTTTATTTATTTTATTTATTTTATTTATTTTATTTATTTTATTTATTTTATTTATTTTATTTATTTTATTTATTTTATTTATTTTATTTATTTTATTTATTTTATTTATTTTATTTATTTTATTTATTTTATTTATTTTATTTATTTTATTTATTTTATTTATTTTATTTATTTTATTTATTTTATTTATTTTATTTATTTTATTTATTTTATTTATTTTATTTATTTTATTTATTTTATTTATTTTATTTATTTTATTTATTTTATTTATTTTATTTATTTTATTTATTTTATTTATTTTATTTATTTTATTTATTTTATTTATTTTATTTATTTTATTTATTTTATTTATTTTATTTATTTTATTTATTTTATTTATTTTATTTATTTTATTTATTTTATTTATTTTATTTATTTTATTTATTTTATTTATTTTATTTATTTTATTTATTTTATTTATTTTATTTATTTTATTTATTTTATTTATTTTATTTATTTTATTTATTTTATTTATTTTATTTATTTTATTTATTTTATTTATTTTATTTATTTTATTTATTTTATTTATTTTATTTATTTTATTTATTTTATTTATTTTATTTATTTTATTTATTTTATTTATTTTATTTATTTTATTTATTTTATTTATTTTATTTATTATATATATTTTATTTATTTTATTTATTTTATTTATTTTATTTATTTTATTTATTTTATTTATTTTATTTATTTTATTTATTTTATTTATTTTATTTATTTTATTTATTTTATTTATTTTATTTATTTTATTTATTTTATTTATTTTATTTATTTTATTTATTTTATTTATTATATATATTTTATTTATTTTATTTATTTTATTTATTTTATTTATTTTATTTATTTTATTTATTTTATTTATTTTATATATTTTATTTATTTTATTTATTTTATTTATTTTATATATTTTATTTATTTTATTTATTTTATTTATTTTATATATTTTATTTATTTTATTTATTTTATTTATTTTATTTATTTTATTTATTTTATTTATTTTATTTATTTTATTTATTTTATTTATTTTATTTATTTTATTTATTTTATTTATTTTATTTATTTTATTTATTTTATTTATTTTATTTATTTTATTTATTTTATTTATTTTATTTATTTTATTTATTTTATTTATTTTATTTATTTTATTTATTTTATTTATTTTATTTATTTTATTTATTTTATTTATTTTATTTATTTTATTTATTTTATTTATTTTATTTATTTTATTTATTTTATTTATTTTATTTATTTTATTTATTTTACTTATTTTATTTATTTTATTTATTTTATTTATTTTATTTATTTTACTTATTTTATTTATTTTATTTATTTTATTTATTTTATTTATTTTATTTATTTTATTTATTTTATTTATTTTATTTATTTTATTTATTTTATTTATTTTATTTATTTTATTTATTTTATTTATTTTATTTATTTTATTTATTTTATTTATTTTATTTATTTTATTTATTTTATTTATTTTATTTATTTTATTTATTTTATTTATTTTATTTATTTTATTTATTTTATTTATTTTATTTATTTTATTTATTTTATTTATTTTATTTATTTTATTTATTTTATTTATTTTATTTATTTTATTTATTTTATTTATTTTATTTATTTTATTTATTTTATTTATTTTATTTATTTTATTTATTTTATTTATTTTATTTATTTTATTTATTTTATTTATTTTATTTATTTTATTTATTTTATTTATTTTATTTATTTTATTTATTTTATTTATTTTATTTATTTTATTTATTTTATTTATTTTATTTATTTTATTTATTTTATTTATTTTATTTATTTTATTTATTTTATTTATTTTATTTATTTTATTTATTTTATTTATTTTATTTATTTTATTTATTTTATTTATTTTATTTATTTTATTTATTTTATTTATTTTATTTATTTTATTTATTTTATTTATTTTATTTATTTTATTTATTTTATTTATTTTATTTATTTTATTTATTTTATTTATTTTATTTATTTTATTTATTTTATTTATTTTATTTATTTTATTTATTTTATTTATTTTATTTATTTTATTTATTTTATTTATTTTATTTATTTTATTTATTTTATTTATTTTATTTATTTTATTTATTTTATTTATTTTATTTATTATATTTATTTTATTAATCGTGGTCTTCCGTCAATGTGTATCAATAGTAAACAAAAAAAAAACAAAAACAAGAAAGGAAAGCTATCTTCGGGCGGAGCCGAAGTTGATATACCCTTGCAGAATATTCTGTAAATAATATTCTCCAAAATTATTCATATGATGCATTCTTAATACTCATAAAAATCCCATCTTCATAACTTTAAAAACACCAAAGTTATGGCATTTTCAATCGTTCAGTTATATGGCAGCTATAGGATATAGTCGGCCGATCCCTATCAAATTTGGTAGGTCGGATTGATTGGCCAAATATAAAACCCATAGAATATCCCAACTTTCTAACTTTAAAAACACCAAAGTTATGATATTTCCTATCGTTATATGGGAGCTATAGGATATAGTCGGCCGATCCTTATGAAATTTGGTAGGTCGAATCGATTGGCCAAATAAAAAAGCCATAGAAAATCCCAACTTCCTAACTTTACAAACACCAGAGTTATGGCATTTCCTATCGTTCAGTTATATGGCAGCTATAGGATATAGTTGACCGACTTATATACTGCGTGCAAAGGAATGAAGGGTGTGTGCAAAGTTTCAATTCGATATCTTTAAAACTGAGAGACTAGTTCGCGTAAAAACAGACAGACGGACAGACAGACGGACAGTCAGACGGACAGACAGACGGACAGACGGACATGCTTATATCAACTCAAGAGGTGATCCTGATCAAGAATATATATGCTTTATAGGGTCGGAGATGTCTCCAAAATTATAATACCCTCTGCAAGGGTATAAAAATACACTTAGCTATAACAGCCGTATCAGTCTTCGTGCATGCAAGTGATCAAAAATTTTCCAGTGGCACTGCTCTGCTACGAGATTTTTTTTTTCGGCAGTCTGTAATAACTAAACCACAATAAAAATAACCCAAAACGATATTACCACTTATAAGCATGTAGATCCAAGTAATTATATCCTGGCTACAACTCAGTTGGCTTCTAGAATAACGTTTTTGAATAAATAAACACCTTTCGAGAATAGAAAGGTAGAACCATTATTATTAAATAGTATCACTAACCATACAACGTATAGACCGAACACTTCGTGTGCATTCGGGTTTTTTGGCTCTCATTCTAATTCTCACTTTGAGTTCGGTCGCAGAGACGCGCATTTTGAAGAAGGTTTTTCTGCGCTTGAATTGGGCTTTGTATGTATGCGTGTTCATGCATTCTCCTACAGGGGTGCATGTGTGCGATCATTTCATTTCGATGCAGCAAGAATATTTTATCTTTTGTTACTTTTCAGACTTGGTACCCTAACAATATGGGCGTATTCACTATTGGGTTAATGATAAAAATAAGAATATTATATGTTATAGTATATTTTTTAATATTTCAGCATAAATTTCATTTTGGTTTACAAATTCATATCAGTGGTAGCAGTAAAATGTTTTTCTTATATGCAAATTAACTTTCTCACTTGTGAATTAGTTTTAAAAAAATTATTTTTATTTTTTTTATCACTTATTCACTATTATAATTTTTCAAAAGGTCGAACTTATTTTATTCAGTGCTCTTTTACTTTTCACTTGATTTTTTTTTTGGTGCTTGGTTCGGATCTCAAAAACGGACTGGACTCCTTGAGTTCAATGATCAATAATCAAACCTCGGCTGAAGAGATTTATCTCAAAAAATTGATAAAGACAATGACTCAAGTGTCGGAAAATAGGATGATGCAATTTGCCAATTAAATTTGAAATCTAAATTTGGCTGGAAATTGGTGTTTACATTAGCGGACTTTAGGAATCACTATGGAAATCTTTTGTTTGCATTAGCGGACTCAGGGCTCGCTTGGGGGCTCCGATGCTTACAGTATCGGCTTGGATGTTTACAGCATCCGTTTGATGCGGACTGCGTGAAATTGATCTGGGTGGGAGTAATTTAGAGGCGTGTTGACAGAAATAGGTGACCACGGATTTTTCTCGGGTCTTGTCAGAGTTAATTGAAAATTGGCTCTCGGCTCAAAGTTGTTTATAAATCGGGTAAGAGCCCCTAAGTAATGTGTCATATAACTTTGGCTTGGTGGTAAGAGCCCCTAAGTAATGTGTCATATAACTTGCATGTATTTCAATTAATAGAAATTAATCTACTGAAATACGAATAGGGCATATCGCAGTCGGTGTCACAAAAAACACCGACTGCTTTTAAGTGGTTCAGAAAACTTCAAATCAAATCAGCTTTGGTTGTTGTTCTGCGAGCGGATGGTGCCTGCATGCCCTACCGACGATTGAATTTTAGGGGGGAACAGAAACAAGAACGGCCGTTTGGCTTTTGTTTTGTTTACATTTTTTAGGACACTTGTTTTATATGTTATGTTTAATGACCTTTGGTTGATTTTATTTTTTAGGTTCGCAGTGTAATTTTGTTTAATTTAATGTTGTTATTTAATGACATAATAGTAGTTTTTAAACTTTTTCACAATGAATTTAGGTTAAACTTCTAAAATACTTTTTATTTTTTAAAAGGTAAATGGAGCAAATATACAAATCTGAAGTATTTATTTAAATAATATTTAAATTTTCAATTGTATAATTTTAATCTTGGAAAATAACAAATTGTTTCGTTACTATAAATTACTGCCAAAAAATATTCAAAGTGATTTTCTTAAATGTATATTACTATTTTAAATCAAGAAGTAAACTTTTAATGATTTTTAATATTTTTAAATTTTGATCGAATAATGTAAAAGTTTATTTATCCAATTTTCCCACTAATATTGCTGTAAGCACAGGTGTATGTAAGTAATATATGTATTTAAATCGGTATCCACAAGGAGGCCATTGCAATTGCGATGGAGTCTTCAATGAAGATTTACGAGTCGACTTCAGATATCAAAATGCTTTGAACATCCCCTTGTTCCCCACCTAATAATACCTCCTATACCTACAAAAAAATTAAACATTTTATAAGAAACTAATTACTGTTTGAGTATTTTTAGTTTTCTTGCACCAGCTGTTGATACATCTGAAGTCCCGGATAACATTTATTAACACTGTATATTCATCTGGACCGCAATTACCAGATACCACTAACCATACAACATATAGACTCGTCATTGAATTGAAATGCCGCATCGAATTGAAATAAAAGCTCAAGCACGAAGATAAGGTGACGTACCTCGGAGTTACCTTAGGCCGTCGCCTTTGTTGGAAGGGACAAATTGATCGAGTTTGTGGATCAGCAAGAACAAAACTTGAAAAAATGGACTGGCTCCTTCGTCCAGGTAGCGGCCTATCCCTTGAAGAGAAGGTGCGGCTTTTTAATTCCATTGTCCTTCCAACTTTAAACTGGGGGATCACTTGCAGGGGCACGGACTGTGATTCGTCACTAAAAAGGGTGCAAACGTGCATTACAAAGGCTCTCAGGAGGATGCTGGGGGTGAAGTGGCACCATTGTGTATAAAACCGAGTTTTGTTCCAGGACACGGGAGTGCCGACGGTAACGGAGACGATTTGTAAATCCTCAAGTCGATACCGGGAACGTTTGCTCACACATGCAAACTGCCTGGCAAAACATCTTGCAACACCACTGGGTCGACGGCGTCTGCGCAGAAGACACCCAGCAGACTTATGGATTCTCGGCCGTGACAGACACTGTCGTCTTCTGTAATTACACATCCTTATTAACTTTTGATTGGCTATGACCACACCTGATTTGCCCAAGAATGGAGCACCCGCTACCCGCTTTTTTGGGATCTTTTAAAATAATTCGTCAATACACGAAAACTAGGTCCATCCTTGTGAGGCGTGTTCAAAAATCTAATAAAAAAAAAAAACAACACATGTACCCCTATATAAGAATGCATTAGCACGCATACATATAAAGACTAATTCAAGCGCAGGCGCAACCTAAACGAGGCAGCCATGTTCGAACATCTACGTTGGGTCTCATAATTATTTCTGTAGCATATAACGATATATTTAGAATGAGCTGGTGGAAACTAAACGTGTTAGCGGAGCACGCATTTTTCTCGGCTTTTCATTTGTCTGGTCGGCTTGGGGTGGGTTATCAAAATTAATAAAGAACCGCCACCGCTGTTCACCCTAGTCTGGGAACGGTGAGGCATCCCTAGACCCTCATAGCCCCGAGGCCAAGGACAACGGAGGCGTTCTGGACCATCGCGAAGCGAGGCAGCTGAGAGCGACGGTGGAACAACTCCCAAATTCATCAGGAAGGCGTTGAGACAACCATCTGTCACCATTAGTCCCAGGCCGAGGGACAAGTCGGCGAATAAAGATCTTAATAAAGACTTCCTAACATTCTGTGCGTTCTCACTAGACAATCGGGCGGTCACGTTTATATAAATTTGGTTGGACGAACAACACACATCTTCTGAACTAGTCGCACGATACTCGTAACGAGCAGACGGTAAAAATCGGTTCGTTACATCTGGCGCCCACGTGATTGTCAGGTCGGTGAGAATCAGCAAATAAACGGAAATGGGGAAAGGATGGATATATCTCCTCAAGAAAGAGGATTTCGCCAAAATAGGAGCAAAGTTAGGCATCACTTTGGAGGAAAGAACGGATGACATGAGGAAAGCCCTCTCAGAGTACCTAGCAAGGAAACAGAATGACCCAAGAGTAGCAAAGAACTGGGCTGGAAGAGAAATACGACAATAAGCCAGGCCCAACAGTTAAATTGCTGAACCCTGACGCCGAGGAGCTCATAGCCAGTCTTGCAGTGGACAGCATAAAGGAAGCTGGCAGAAGTCGAAACACAAGCCAAGAAAGAAAATCAGGGCAGCAAAGACCTAGCACACCAGATTACGCCACAGTCGCAAAGTGAGAGAATGGTCGGTCAAATTTGATGGCACAGAGAAGCCACTGGAATTCCTAGAACAGGTGGAGTGGTCCGCAAACACGTACGGTCTGAACCTGAACATGACCCCACGTGCAATGCCAGAGCTATTGCAAGGCTAAGCACTAAATGGTTTGTTTCAAACAATAAACATTGGAGAACATGGGGAGAGTTCAGCGAAAGTTTACAGACGTACTTTCTGCCGAGAGGGTTCTTCTCGAAGTTGGCAGGACAACTGCAAACCAGACCTGAGAATTTCATTAAGAACGTACAAAGTGGATGATCTGGAGACATTAATGATCTTGGCTGACGAGTACGAAGAACTGGACAAAGAGCGAGAGGAGTTCGTTCACGAACACAAGTTCTCACGAAACAAAACTGCAACACCATAAACTACATGCAGGAGATGTAAAGACAGCACGGTAATCCAAAAACCGTCCTATGGCCAGTGGACACCGGCCAATGTAACACAACAAAGGCAGTCAATGAACACATTATGGAGGCCACCAAACACCACTCAGGTGGCAGGCAACCCAATGCCAAAAGCCACTAATGTACAGACCCACATTATGAACCCACAGGAGGCATTTCGCCGTTGTGGAGGACACGAACACTGGGCACGAGGATGCAGAAACCAAAGATTACTGTTCTGCTGGGTGTGTGTCTCAGTCGCAGAGAGGCGACCAAGGGTCGCAAAGTGGAGAGGAGACTCTCCAAACTAACTGGCAATTTCATCGAGGAAGAGCAGCAGTTATCCGCGTCCGTTGAAATTGGAGGCGTCGCATACAAGGCCACAATTGACACGGGAGCAACGTCAAGTTTCATCAATGAGGAGTTAGCGGACAGACTGGCTGACAAAGGAAGGATCACAAGGACAAGACAGCAAGTTAGGTTGGTAGACGGCAGATGCAGCAGAATAAGCTCACAACTCCAGATCACGGTGGAATTTGGAAACAAACAATTGGAGATGAATCTGCTCATATTTCCAGGAGTAGTGAATGAACTAGTGCTGGGATGGAAATTCCTCACGGGAGTCGGGGAGGAAATAAAATGTGCCGAGCATGAATTGCAAATACCGGCAAGAAAACGGCACAATGGATGTCCGGAAGAAAGGCTGTCGGTGGCTGTAGATTCACACTTAAGTGATGAAGAGGACATTGAGAAATAAACGCCGATAAATGCTAATTCTTTAAGAAGGAGTTGCTTTACCTAGGACACCGCGTTAGTAGCAAAGGGATAGGCACAGATCTCGAGAAGGTAACGGCCATAGCCGAACTAGAGCCACCATCGACAGTACGCGAACTACGACAATTCCTAGGCGAAGCTTCATGGTACCGACGATTTGAGCCAAATTTTGCGCATATAGTAAAACCACTTAATGATCTTCTACGCAAAGGCACAAAGTAGATATGGACGCCGTAACACCAACAGGCACGATTAGTAGCCGATCCAGTGCTGGCGTGCCCAAATTTCGAGAAAAAGTTCATCCTTCAGACGGACGCCAGCGACTATGGATTAGGTGCAATCCTGACTCAAGAGACAGAGGATGGCGAAAGTGTAATTTCATACTCAAGCTGGACACTAAACGGCGCGGAGAAATTACTCCACAACAGAAAAAGAATGCTTGGCAATCCTGTGGGCAATCAGAAAGCTGAAACCGTATTTGGAGGGCTACCATTTTAAAGTGGTTACAGACCACATGGCTTTAAATTGGTTAAACAGCATAGAAAGCCCTTCTGGAAGGATAGCAAGATGGGCTCTGGGGTTACAGCCGTTCGACTTCGAGATAGCGTACTGGAAAGGACAGCTGAACGTAGTGGCAGACGCCCTATCGCGACAACCGTTGCCGGAGACTCTTAGGACCATGAAATACGCATCGGCAAAACCGACCAATAGCTGCATCTTGATCAGGAGTATGTGCGAGAAAGTAAAAGCCCAACCACAAAAATATCCAGATTATGTAATGGAAGGCTAGTTAAAGAGTGGCACATTCCTCACAGAGCAGACAATGAAAATGTCGTGGCTTGGAAACTGAGCGTTCCGCAAGGTCTAAGACAAGCCGTACTAGAAGAAAACCATCACTCCCCATCCGCTGGTCATGTTGGGAGTAGAAGAACAATAGCACGACTGGCAGCCCGGTACAACTGGCCAGGAATGCACAGAGACGCCAGGACGCATGTACGCAAGTGTGAAGTTTGCCTGAAATACAAGCCCAATCAGCTAGAGGCTGCAGGGAAAATTCTCACTCAGGTACCAGAGGAACCAAGGGCAACAGTATGTGCAGATTTCTTCGGGCCATTGCCGAGATCGAAGCACGGAAATCAGATGATACTGGTGTTAATCGATCGGTTTTTTCAAATGGACGGAAATTGTACCGCTACGAACAGCAACAGCGGAGACCCTACAGAGGGTGTTCAAAAAACGCATACTATCAAGGTTCGGGGCTCCAAAGATAGTGATAATCGAAAACGAATTAAAGTTCACCAGTCGATCGTTCAAATGATTTCTTAGCGAAATGGGAATAAAGCAGCAATTCACGGTGCCCTACACACCGCAGGAAAACCCAACAGAACGGGCTAACCGTACGGTAAAGACGATGATAGCTCAATTCGCAGGAAAGGATCACGGAACCTGGGACGAGAACTGGCCAGAGATTATGCTAGCAGTAAACTCAAGCATATCTGAGTCAACCGGGTACTCCCCAGCGTTTCTCACTCAAGGTCGGGAACCCCGTTTGCCAAACGCATTATACGAGAGGGAAACGTTAGGCTCGGCGAGAAGCACAGAGACTCCAGACGAGAAGGCAGCTAAACTAAAAGAGATCTTCGAAAACATGGAAAAGGCATCCCAGGACCCAGCCAGACACTACAATCTGAGAAGAAGGCAGTGGACAGTGGAGGTGGACAGCATAGTGTGGGCCAAAGAACACCACCTGTCCAAAGCAGCCGAGGGATTTGCAGCGAAACTATCCCCAAGGTACGATGGTCATTTTCGGGTTGTGGATTTCATCTCTCCAGTGATCTGCAAAATACGCCACACACATTCGAAGAAAGAGCAAACGATTCACATTGCCGAGCTTAAGCAGCAACAAACAGAAACGGCAAACGAGCAGACGGCGGACACAACGGAGGACTAGGACAAGGTTTCACATTGATCCAGCCTGCGAGGCAACAGGATTAGGCGTCAGGCCGAAGCGAGAGTCATCCATACGCTACGCAGAAAGGACAATCACAAGGATAAGACCCAGAATATGAATGGAAAAGGATGCTAGGGACCCCGACTACGAGGCAGACGGATTCAGCGTCAGGCATACGACTGAGTCATCCATCAATACGCCGCGTAGATAAGGTGTAACAAAAAAATAAAGGGGACCTATACAACAAGGCAGTCGGATTCAGCGTCGAGCATACGCCCGAGTCATCCGCCTATACACCGCGTAAATAGGGTACCTAAGGAAAAGAAAGGGTGCTTAAAAACCCCAACGAGGCGGTCGGATTCAGCGTCGGTCATACGCCCGAGTCATCCGCCTATACGCCGCGAAAATAGGGTATCTAAGGAAAAGAAAGGTTGCATAAAAACCCCAACGAGGCAGTCGGATTCATCCGCCTATACGCCACGTGCAATAGGTTTATACAATACTAGCAGCAACTGTAAATCCGTTGCGTCGTTAGACTTTATATGGATTAGATCAGTCTAAATCTTTGGCTGCCGAAGAAAGGGGGTAGAGCCAATGCAATGAGAGTTATTTCACAAAATAACACAAGCGGCATCGGTCTTCCCGTATACCACATCGAGGCCCTAGGGCCAAGGGCGACTGGAGGGCGAAAGGCTAAAAGAGAGAGTAAAAAGTGAGAAGGGTAAAAGTGGAGATGTTGCATTTCAAGTCGGAATCGGCTAAAGAAAAGAAGAAGGAGGTATTCGTTGTTAGTATCGATAAAGTTTGGTGAGTGGCAACCCCTACTGAAGTGGCGCCCCCTTCTGCTCATGCCTTGGCTATCTAGC
Source organism: Drosophila fuyamai (assembly GCA_018153365.1). Classification (NCBI taxonomy): domain Eukaryota; kingdom Metazoa; phylum Arthropoda; class Insecta; order Diptera; family Drosophilidae; genus Drosophila; species Drosophila fuyamai. Next base: position 252,459 of record JAECXW010000887.1, on the reverse strand, counting down.
TATTTAAACTAGCCCGGTTCGCTCTGGGTATGGCTAGGATGGCCTTGGATTCGTCCAATGACCCACTTTTGGGAGAGGAAAAGGGAACATGGCGTGATGAGCATGACGTTGCGTAGGTCAGGGATAGGGTTTAGTTGCTGCTGAAGATCGAAGTAAAATAGACGCAGCTTTTGGTACCTTTGTTTTGTTTATTTAAATATAAGAAAAAGTAAGTGTGTGAAAGTGCTAGTGACGTTTGGAAATTAAGGGGAAAATTATTTATGTATTTTAGGTCCACCGGGAACCCTCGTACATAGGGTCCCGGCAGTTTTCATTTATTTTTCTTCGTTTCATCAATTTTCCCTCGGAGGAAGGGTAGCAGCCCTCGTGGTGGTACCCAGCCACCAGTAGCAGCAAGCAGCAGTAGCAGCAGCAACAGCAGCAGGCAGCAGTAGCAGCAGCGACAGCCGTAGGCAGCAGTAGCAGCCACAGCCATCACCTCCAACCAACATCGCCGCAGGCAGTTACATAAATAACCTTAACCACAAAAAAAGATATTCACCGTTACCTCGGTAAGTCCGTTCCGGGCACGTAGAACCCGAGCAACACAACGTCGCGACCACGACGCGACTCCCATACCACGCAGCATCTCCGACGTCACGGTCTGCAGTGGCCGAGGCAGGGCGTAGTACCGGTTTCTGGACCGCCACCGTTCCTCGTGGTGTTCCAGGCCTTTATTGCTGCTGGCCTCTGTTGTAGTACGCTTCGGCCTGGGCATATTTAGCACGGGGCCCAGCCTAGAAGTGGCTGAAAATAATGAATGTTAAAATATATGTGCATTGCTATATTTATATACTTACCTGTTGACATGTAAATTTATCCGGACTTAGACCCGAAAGCCTCAATATGTCCTCGTTGTTGCCTGTATATAAGGGTCGCGATTATTAGTTTTCGGCGGGATTGTTTACAGCGCTACTACTTACCATTTGGCCTGTCCCTTCTTTTCCCTAGGAACTCCTCAGGATTAGGTGACCCGACACATACATAGTGTGTGCCCCTTTTCGTGCGCCTCGTTCACTGCGAGTTCCACCAATACGTGACTGGTGGAACATATTTTCCGCGGCGCCTGTAGCCTTTGCCAAGGGAAGGTAATCTTCGCTTTGACCGCGTAAATCCGAAGACGGTGGCCAAGTTTGGTCGTAAAGGCTAAGAAAAGATGAATTAATTACTAGGAGAGCCATTAATGTATAGCCTAGGTACTTACGGTGATAATTAAAATTTTTATGAAGACCGAAATGTGCGAGTGAATTGTCGTTATGGGGGAGATGGAGCTGTCCTAGTCGCGAGGAGTGACTTCGACCAGCAGATTATGGGTGATGCCTCCGCAGAATCATCCGGGGCATCCTTGGTTGGGTGGGCGTGCTTGGCTAGGTCACCAATAGCCACCAAAACATCATATATTTCCCGTCACTTCTATTAATTGCATTGTTTACATTTTGTTTGTTTTGCTTGTTAGTGAAGACCGATATTTTTTGTGATGTGAGACGCGTGTCATCGATGTTTATGTTGTAGAATCTGTAGGGACATTGGGGGTACTCCGCCCTGGGAATTCTGGAGCTTGTTGGCGCCGTCCCAGGACAAAATGCAGTTCCATAACATAGTGGCACCCACAGTAAAAAAACAATAAATCGTCGAGACGACGACGTCTCGCATATAGGGATTTGCCTCGCATAGCTTTCTCACCGGTGACTTGCAGCGCAACAGCAGGTTGCATGCGACTGCACCGAGAGTGGTGGGCTGTGAGGCAGAGCGAAGAGTTTAGGGAAGTTATTTTTTGAGCAGGCAGGAGGCTTGGCTCCGAATTGAGTCAATGGCTCCTGGTCACAGCACATACTAGGTGACCTGCGGGTGGCATCTTGGCCCAGAAGGGAAAAGATTTGCATCCGCAGATAGCTAAATTTGTCATTAAAACTGTGATAATAACTGTGATCAAATATGTTAGGGCGTAGTTTTTTAGTTATTTATATATTTTTATACCCGTTACTCGTAGAGTAAAAGGGTATATTATATTCGTGCAAAAGTATGTAACAGGTAGAAGGACGCGTTTCCGACCCTATAAAGTATATATATTCTTGTTCAGGATCACTAGCCGAGTCGATATAGCCATGTCCGTCTGTCCGTCTGTCCGTCTGTCTGTCCGTCCGTATGAACGCTGAGATCTCGGAAACTATAAAAGCTAGAAGATTGGAATTTTGCATGTAGATTTTAGGAGTTCCTACGCAGCGCAAGTTTGTTTCAAAATGGTGCCACTCCCCCTCTGACGCCCACAAGCCACAAGCTGTGGCCACAGTTTTGATGCTATAATGAAATTTTTTTTTTGATATGTATTTGTTTCGTCAATACCTATCGATTGGCCAAATAAAAGTTTGCCACGCCCACTCTAACGCCCAAAAACCCATTAAACGATTAAGCCTGGCTAGTGCTTACATTTCCGCCTTTCATGGCGTATACAATAGCGCCATCTAACGGATGACTTTGGAACAGCTGGCCAAGGTGCTCAACAGACTCAACGTTAATTCTCGATAAGGATTTCTATTAAAGGAAATTGCGATGGTTTTCATTTGACAATACCGAACTATATCCCAAGAACTATGCAAATCAAATCAAGTTAGCCAAATTGGAGATAATCCCTGGGTACCGATTTTAACATAAAAATCGGGAGCTAATTCGAGCGGCGAAAAACATACAACAAGGCATATTTATATTAAGTTGTTTAGCTGAGTAACGGGTATCTAATAGTCGAGGCACTCGACTATAGCGTTCTCTCTTGTTATATTTATATTTTGTGTTTGTGGGGTAAAGTCAGTTGTAGTAATTCCATAGCTTTTTTTTTGTTGATCCTGAGGCGTTTGTTTCTCGGATGTGTTTGATACCTTCTGTCGGTTGGATGCTTAAATGTGTGTTCGTGACCCGTGACATACACGCGCTGCACGAACACCTCGATTTAAGGATCAAACCACAAACGGGAAATCAAAGCCAACAGGACTCAACCACCAGCCAAAGTCCTTAACTGGCGGCTATCACCAAGAGTGATAGCCAGTTCAGTTGATGAATGGCTGGGATGTGACGGGAAAAATTGGGTTTTGGAGAAAGCACAGAGTTAGGTCGGAAGTCCACCGGCGATGGTCAGTTCCATCTCCCCATGCCCAAATTAAAATCTGAAAAGAGCAAAATAAAAAGGAAAAATCATAAATATAATATATTATTTATTTATCTATTTATTTATTATGTTTACTTATTCCATTTATTTATTTATATTATTTATTAATTTTCCCAAGTATTTATTTATTAAAAAAAAAAATTATAAATATCTTTCCTAAAATTATACATTTATTTATTTATTTAAAATTTTTTTTCTATAATTATTATATGTTCTTACATCTATATATATTTATTTGTTTATTTATTATTTACTTGTCGTTATTATATTTATTTTTCTTCTTAAGTATTTATTTCTTTTGGTGATTTGTTGCGGGGGTTATTTAGAATTTTTAGGGAAAAATACATACAAGTATATTTCTTTTTGGGTGCTATACGATGCCTTCCAATTACGATCTCCGATCGAAAGTTCCTTTAGCCGGGGATGACGAGGCAACATGGTCCTTGGAGGACGAGGGCGCCGCCGGAGGTGGTCTACTGCGAATTTCGATGGGGTTGCCGAGGACTCCACAAGGCCATCTGCGAGAGGCGCTGAGAACGGAGTTCAGAAGGGACCAGGAACCTCCCCCGAAGATGGGCTTCCAAGGGATTGGCTCGGCGGCGGACCAACTGCCGGATATGAAAGATCGCGCACCAATCGTAGACTCGGCTGCCCAGTCGGCCGTTAACGTTGATTTGGCCCAGGCAGCGGAGACCCACCGCAGGGCTCAGGAATCTGGCATCAATCAGGCCTTGCGCGACGAGATCCGGGAGGGATTCTTGGAAATGATGAAGCTGATGAACGAGGTGTTACGGCCCGTTGGTCAACGGCCCCAGCTTCAACAGGGAGACTCTTCGGATCGGGGTCAGCAGCGGATGGAGACGACGGCTGGACGGCTGGATGGACGGCTGGATGGACGACTTCCTTTACAAGATCTTCGAGGAGCGGTTCCCAAGGAGCATCGGTCGGCAACTGCCGGAAATCAAAGGCCACCGCCATTAAACGTTCCACCGAAGCCGCCTAGAAGGTCGTGGGATTCTCCTGGCTTTGACAGCAGCAGTCCAGGATATCCTCCGGATGGCGGACGAGAGCGACGAAACGAGTCTCGAAGTTGGCATATCGAGGACCGGAGGGCTTCCGATTACCGCGAGGAGCCGCGCGTATATGCCAATACAGGGCCAGGTGGCGGCGACCAACAGGTTCGCATAGATCGGTGGGGAGTTTCCTTCGACGGCGAGGACGACCGCAACTCGGTGGAGAACTTCCTGTTCCGGCTCGAGTTCCTGCAGCGGCAGTACCAGTGCCCATGGCAGGAGGTGCTCCGCCATTTCCATGTGCTGCTAACCGGACGGGCACGCGAGTGGTATTGGGTCCATGTGCGTCACTCCAGAGTGGACAGATGGCCACAGCTGCGTGCCGCGCTGATGGACAGGTTCCGAGGCCATCAGACGGAGCACGACCTGATGCATCAGCTTCTGCAGAGCGAGCAGCAGCCAGGAGAAGCCGTGGAGGATTATGCCCATGCGATGCAGCAGCTATCCTCTCGCCTAAAAAAACCACTGTCAGAGCGACAGATGGTGAAAACAATTAAAAAAGGCTTGAGAGAGGGTATCGCAAGATTCGTTTACGCAATGGATGTGATGACTGTGGACGAGTTGAGGGAAGAGTGCTGCGAGGTGAAGCGCAATTTTGGACGACGAGGACGCGCGGCCTATGCGCACCCCATGCGTTATCCTCCGGCGGAGAAGGCCAAGGTTAGCGAGGCAGCTGGTCGCGATACTGCAGAGAATTCCCAGTGGCAGGTGGAGGCGTTGCAAGCGAAGGCCCGAAATCCGTTCCAAACGGGCTGCTGGAATTGCGGAGCCGTAGACCACGGGTTCCGGGACTGTGCGGCAACAGAACGGCGCCTGTTCTGCTACCGATGTGGAAGGCCAGACACCGTGTCTCTGAGATGAGAGATGATTGCGCGAGAAACGGTCGGCTGGGCGATCCGAGGGCGGGAAGGATGCGTCCAGACAAGCGTCCCGCGAAGCAGTGAATGTTCAAGAAATAAAAAAAAAGGTTTAGTATGTACGCATAGCAATAAGAACGATTTAAAATACTTACCGTACGAGGAAAGGATGCGCAGGTACTTGGAGGCCAGGAATCGGATCTTCTCCAACCATCAATTGAGCGGGATGAGATTGGTGTCTCGGAAAGTCCAGAAGGCCAGGGAGCGATTCCGGAAGAGACGAGCGAGGAGGCGAGAAGTGGTTGCCGCCGTGAAGCGCAGTGGAACGGGAGACCCTCGACCATTCGCTGAAGTCCGGATCCTGACCCAACAGCTGACTGGATTGTTGGACACGGGAGCGAGTGTCAGTCTGCTGGGCAAAGGTGGAAGAGAGCTCGTCGAGGCGTTGGATGTGCCAATCCAGAAGTACCTATCCGTGGTCCGCACGGCGTCTGGAGAAGACCGCTCGATTAAAGGACGCGTCGAGCTACCTGTGGAGTACAGAGGACAGATAAAACGAATTCTGTTTTATGTATGTCCTTATCTGGAGCAGGAAGCCTATTTTGGAGTGGACTTCTGGCAGGCGTTTGACTTGGCCCCGGCGGTGATAGGCCACAGCGACCCGGAAAGCGTCAAGGCAGACGAAATCCACGCTAGGGATATGGAGCACTACGCCGAACAGGAAGATGACGACGATGAAAAGCCGAATCCCGAATCCTGGACCTTATCCGAGGCCGACGCACGACAGCTCGCTGAGATCCAGGAGGTGTTTCTCACATTCGAGAAGGATGGTCTGGGAACGACTAATCTGGAGACGCACACGATCGAGCTGATCGAGGGAGCCAAGGTCTTCAAGGATCGGCCATATCCCATGTCGCCAGCGAAGCAGAAGGTTGTCGAGGATGAGGTGGACAAGATGCTAGCGCTCGGAGTCATCGAGGAGAGCATGAGCCCGTGGAGCAACCGGACGACGGTAGTGTCGAGACCTGGAAAGGATCGGTTCTGCTTAGACGCCAGCATTTAAGACGCTTACCCGCTGCCGAGTATCGACGGAATCCTGTCCAGAAGCGACCAAACTTTTTACATTTCCAGCGTGGATTTGAAGTTCGCATTCTGGCAGATCGAGTTGGACCCGAAAAGCAAGGAACTGACGGCCTTTACAGTTCCTGGTCGGCCTCTCTACCAGTTCCGTTTCCATTTCAGATACCTTCGGTGAGTCGCAGAATGCCTGAAAGAAGCGGGCTTAACGATAGGTATGAGTAAGTCAAAGTTTTGCTTCAAATCATTGACCTACCTGGGCTTTATCGTTGGTGGAGGTCGTCTGCGAATGGATCCAGGACGAGTGGAAGCGATCAGGAGGATGTCAGAGCCTAGGACGATGAAGGAGGTGAGAGCGTTCCTTGGGACTGCTGGATGGTACCGCCGGTTCATAAAGAACTTCGCGACGTTGGCCGCCCCGCACACTGAATCGCTGAAGAAAACTGGAAACTCGAAGTTTTCATTGAGTCCAGAGGACCAGCTAGCCGTAGAGTCATTGAAGATGGCTTTAACGACTGCACCAGTTCTGGTGCATGCGGACTTCAAGAGACGGTTCTTTATTCAGTGCGATGCGTCACACGTCGGAGTCGGGGCGGTGCTTTTCCAGCGAGACGACGACGGACAAGAGCAGCCAATTGCATTTTTCTCGGCCAAGATGAATAAACATCAGGTAAATTACACCGTGACCGAGAAAAAGTGTCTCGCGGCGCTCATGGCCATCCGGAAGTTCCGGCCATATGTCGAAGGGATGCCATTCACCTGCATCACGGATCATGCCAGCTCGAAGTGGCTCATATCCATGAAGGATCTGTCGGGACGTTTGGCGAGGTGGTCGCTGCAGCTTCAAGGGTTCCACTTCAACATCGAGCACCGAAAAGGAAGTGAGAACGTCGTGGCAGACACCCTTTCACGGTGTGTGGAGGAGCTCGTAGTTAATCCGACGGATTGGTTGGGGTTCGAAACCACCGAGTTCGCTGGAGAAGATTACCTCGAGTTAGTGAAAGATGTGGAGAGTAACTTGGAAAGCTTACCGGACTTGAAGATCGAGGATGGCCTCATCTTCAAGAGAGTCTCTTCGGCAAATCTGGACGATGAGATGGAAGGTTCCGAATGGAAACTGTGGATCCCACAGAGTCTGACCCACAGCCTAATCGAGCGTGCGCATACGGACCCAATAGCAGCTAATGGCGGAATGGGAAAGACTCTGGAAATCCTACGGCGGCAGTTCTACTGGCCAGGCATGGTGCTGCAAGTCCGAGCGTTCGTACGTGGATGTGATGTCTGTAAGGAGACCAAGGCGCCGAATTTCCGGATGCAAGTTCCATTTCAGAAACTGTACATCGATTTTCTAGGAAAATATCCGAGGTCGAAGAAGGGCCACGCATGGATCTTCATTGTGGTCGACCATTTTTCGAAGTACACGTTTCTGAAAGCCGTGAAGGAAGCCTCGGCCGCCAGCGTGGTAGATTTCCTCATCCACGAGGTATTCTACATGTTCGGGGTGCCGGAAATCGTTCACTCGGACAACGGTCGACAGTTTACGTCAAAGATCTTCGTGGAGGCAATGAAGAGTTTCGGCATTTCCCACATCAAGACTCCAGTCTACTCTCCGCAAAGCAACGCCGCAGAACGAGTTAATCGAAGCGTGCTATCGGCAATCCGGAGTTATTTGGAGGAAGACCATCGGGAATGGGACGCATTTCTCACGAAGATCGAGGTGGCTCTTCGCAACGCGATACACGCAGCTACTGGCGAAACGCCCTTCTTCACGGTTTTCGGTCATCACATGTTCTTGAACGGTGCCAGCTACAAGTTGGCGAGAAAGTTGAAATCCCTGTGCGACCATGAGATTGCTGGGATGGGAACAGTCGACAAGCTTAAAGTGATCCAGCCCAAGGTGCAGATGAATCTCGAAAAGTCGTACGAGCGAAGTCGCCAGCAGTACGACCAGAGAGCTCGGACGTTCCTTGCGAAGCCAGGCCAGGAAGTGTATCGCCGCAACTTCGTCCTCAGCAACTTCAAAAGTGCCTTTAACGCGAAGTTTGCTCGAAAGTTCTTCAAAGCTCGGGTGGTGACAATGCTTACGAGCTGGAGGATCTTCAAGGACGTGCATTCTGATTTCGCCAGATGCCGATCTCCAATGCTCCCAATGATTTCGTCGAGTGGCCATGGTTCGAAGGCGTCTCTATAAATCCTTGGGTGGTGTTGCATTTCAAGTCGGAATCGGCTAAAGGAAAGAAGAAGGAGATATTCGTTGTTAGTATCGATAAAGTTTGGTGAGTGGCAACCCCTACTGAAGTGGCGCCCCCTTCTGCTCATGCCTTGGCTATCTAGCTATTTAAACTAGCCCGGTTCGCTCTGGGTATGGCTAGGATGGCCTTGGATTCGTCCAATGACCCACTTTTGGGAGAGGAAAAGGGAACATGGCGTGATGAGCATGACGTTGCGTAGGTCAGGGATAGGGTTTAGTTGCTGCTGAAGATCGAAGTAAAATAGACGCAGCTTTTGGTACCTTTTTTTTGTTTATTTAAATATAAGAAAAAGTAAGTGTGTGAAAGTGCTAGTGACGTTTGGAAATTAAGGGGAAAATTATTTATGTATTTTAGGTCCACCGGGAACCCTCGTACATAGGGTCCCGGCAGTTTTCATTTATTTTTCTTCGTTTCATCAATTTTCCCTCGGAGGAAGGGTAGCAGCCCTCGTGGTGGTACCCAGCCACCAGTAGCAGCAAGCAGCAGTAGCAGCAGCAACAGCAGTAGCAGCCACAGCCATCACCTCCAACCAACACCGCCGCAGGCAGTTACATAAATAACCTTAACCACAAAAAAAGATATTCACCGTTACCTCGGTAAGTCCGTTCCGGGCACGTAGAACCCGAGCAACACAACGTCGCGACCACGACGCGACTCCCATACCACGCAGCATCTCCGACGTCACGGTCTGCAGTGGCCGAGGCAGGGCGTAGTACCGGTTTCTGGACCGCCACCGTTCATCGTGGTGTTCCAGGCCTTTATTGCTGCTGGCCTCTGTTGTAGTACGCTTCGGCCTGGGCATATTTAGCCCGGGGCCCAGCCTAGAAGTGGCTGAAAATAATGAATGTTAAAATATATGTGCATTGCTAAATTTATATACTTACCTGTTGTCATGTAAATTTATCCGGACTTAGACCCGAAAGCCTCAATTTGTTCTCGTTGTTGCCTGTATATAAGGGTCGCGATTATTAGTTTTCGGCGGGATTGTTTACAGCGCTACTACTTACCATTTGGCCTGTCCCTTCTTTTCCCTAGAAGCTCCTCAGGATTAGGTGACCTGAAACATACATAGTGTGTGCCCCTTTTCGTGCGCCTCGTTCACTGCGAGTTCCACCAATACGTGACTGGTGGAACATATTTTCCGCGGCGCCTGTAGCCTTTGCCAAGGGAAGGTAATCTTCGCTTTGACCGCGTAAATCCGAAGACGGTGGCCAAGTTTGGTCGTAAAGGCTAAGAAAAGATGAATTAATTACTAGGAGAGCCATTAATGTATAGCCTAGGTACTTACGGTGATAATTAAAATTTTTATGAAGACCGAAATGTGCGAGTGAATTGTCGTTATGGGGGAGATGGAGCTGTCCTAGTCGCGAGGAGTGACTTCGACCAGCAGATTATGGGTGATGCCTCCGCAGAATCATCCGGGGCATCCTTGGTTGGGTGGGCGTGCTTGGCTAGGTCACCAATAGCCACCAAAACATCATATATTTCCCGTCACTTCTATTAATTGCATTGTTTATATTTTGTTTGTTTTGCTTGTTAGTAAATACCGATATTTTTTGTGATGTGAGACGCGTGTCATCGATGTTTATGTTGTGGAATCTATAGGGACATTGGGGGATTCCGGAGCTATCACCGGATGGCAACGCTGCACTTATTCAAATCATCGAGATCGCCTGGAAAACCGATCGGGAAAGCGGTAGTGTGACCAGACAACGAAGGAAAGAAGATGCTTCGAAGGCGAAGCATAAGGGGGAAACATCTTGGGCGGGAAATTCAAAGGAGATACGAAGAACGCTAGAAGTCTATGGGGGAAACATCTTGGGCGGGAAAAGGAATGATGCATCGGCGCTGTGGAACTCGAGTACGAGCTGTGAGCGTCGAGGGAACCATTTGGAGGAGCAAGAAGACTCGAAGGCTACAAGGATGTAAAGGAAGACAGCTGGAGAGAAGAAGGTCAAGTCTATGGGGGAAACATTTCGGGCGGGAAAAGGAACATCGGCGCTGTGGAACTCAGGTACAAGCTGTGAGCGTCGAGGGAGCCAGGCGAGAATTGTGCAGGCCCTGGTGCGACTAGCCACGAAGGACGCGCGGCGAACCACGGGTGTCTCGAGAGGCGTATGCGTCGAGATCACAGTTCTTCACCGCCAGAGTCCTAAAAAGGCAGCTGACCGAATCCCGAGAGCCAAAGACCCGCTGTACCTAGTCTCACAAGAGCACGCGGACAACGCAGCCAAGATTCGCGCCGTGGGCAGAGCAAGGACATCGAGGACACAAGAAACGACGAGCAGGCATCGCAGGCCCAGCAGCAACCAAGCCACACGCCGACGTATCCACTCCACGGCTAAGAGGCGAGGGCGGAAGCGTTCGTCTTGAACCTAGCGTCCTGCCACAGGGACTGCATTGGCGGCCTTCCGGCGTATGCTTGAACCGTCAGGTAGAAACTGTGTAGGCGTCTGGTGTGACCAGCCGGGACAGATCCAGGGACAGAAGGCTGTGGCTGCGAAAGGCGTAAGATTTGAGAGCGCAGTACCTGTTCACCCTAGTCTGGGAACTGTGACGCATCCATAGACCCTCATAGACCCGAGGCCAAGGACAACGGAGGCGTTCCGGACCAGCAAGCAACGAGGCACCGGAGAGCAACGGTGGAGCAGCCACAATTCTTCAGGGAAGGCGTTGAGACAACCATCTGTCACCATTAGTCCCAGGCCGAGGGACAAGTCGGCGAATAAAGATCCTAATAAAAACATCCTAACATTCTGTGCGTTCTCACTAGACAATCGGGCGGTCACGTTTATATAAATTTGGTCGGACGAACAACACACATCTTCTGAGCTAGCCGATACTAGAAGCGAGCAGACCGTAAAAATCAGTTCGTTACAAGATTTAAATGAATTCCCTTGGTTGATCGAATACGTGGGTGTATTTCTGTGTGGGCTTTTACACATGTATATTTCATTCTTTTAAGTGTATTTGTTATTGAACATATTCAAGAAATTACTATTTGGTATTGGGCTTGCGAAAATATAGTTATACCAACTTTAATTATTTTTTGTAATGGGATTTCGAAGAATGACAACCATAAGGCAGAGTCAGGGGGTGGAAAAGAGATGGAGATATATATATGCAAGCGTATGCTGGATAAGACGCCTACTTTTTAATTGGGTATTAAAAATAGTAAAAAGTTAAAAATTGAAGCCGTCATATTTTTTAAACATTTATTATGCTTTTAACTATTTTTTAGCGAAAACACGGTAACGATTGGTTTAACGGTTATCGTACAGGATTTAATTTTCTAATTGAATGAGTTTGGGGCACTTTGGTGGAGGGATGGGTCACCAATAACTACAGTCTACAGAAATGAAAACCGTAGTAAGGCTAATTTTATATTTTAAAGGAAGCGCAGGGAAATGCAAGGCAGAGGGAGAGGGAGGGAGACGAAATCATTTGTTGACAATTTGTTTTAAAAATGCAGAGAGAGATAGCGATATGCAGGCAGAAAACGTATGATGCTTATGGAGACACTTAAATTCGATAATAGATCGACTTTTTGCTTAGTTTCTTTGTTTAGAAGATAGCTAAAGCTTTGGTGAAACCATTAAATGAATCGTTAAAGATTAAGATAAAACTTTACCGATGGAATTTTTGATACTCAGTTTAGAACGGCACATTTTTCGACGTTTGAAGATATTTTTGGCTAAATTGTAATTTTAGAACGGGTGTTAAAAATAGTAAAAAGCCTTTAATGTAAGCGGTCAAATTTTTTAAACATTTATAATGTCTTAAACTATTTTTGGGCGGAAACACGGATTCGATTGGTTAAGCGGCTTTGCGTCCAGAATTTTTGAAAAAAATTGACCTTGACGATTGGGGCCATTTGGGTAGACCCAATAAATCTTAACAAGTCAGTTTAAAGTTATTAGAATGTAATAAAAATGCATATTAATTTTGTTAACCAGTGGTTTTGGCTCTGCGTGCGTTCCCAGTTTTCTTACTGATAGCCTTATATAAAGTGTTAAAAGAAGGATTTATGGCTCACAGTTTTTAGTGTATAACTGGTTTTATTTAAAAATATTAATATGTTTATTATGTGCTCTTTTGATTTGCCGTCGTCTGTAGACTGCCGGCCTATATTCTTTTCTTCGCTTAGCTCTATGTTGCGCAGTCGGCGCTGTCGGTCAAGCCGGCAGCGACGCAACCGCCTTATATACTAGCTTATGTTTATTTCTGAGAGCGGTGCCCAGAGAGAGGGAATGGAATGTTATATGCATACATGGGTATATATGTTGCAGTCGCCAAGCTGTGGGAATAAGCTAGCGCGACTTATCACTCTCTGATGGCGTGTGTGGTCAAATTACGTTTGCACTTGAAGCTGATCCTGCAGAATTGGCTAACATTGTTGCCGATGGTACAGTGTGTACTCTGTATGTATCCACACTACATCTCCCTCCTTTTTAAAAATAACGTAATATATGAAGGTTTTTATTATAATCTTATATATTTATATATATATTTTTATACCCGTTACTCGTAGAGTAAAAGGGTATATTGAATTTGTGGAAAAGTATGTAACAGGTAGAAGAAAGCGTTTCCGACCCTATAAAGTATATATATTTTTGTTCAGGATCACTAGCCGAGTCGATTTAGCCAAAACCGTCTGTCTGTCCGTCCGTATGGACGCTGAGATCTCGGAAACTATAAAAGCTAGAAGATTGGCATTTTGCATGTATTAGGAGTTCCTACGCAGCGCAAGTTTGTTTCAAAATGGTGCCACGCCCCCTCTGACGCCCACAAGCCTCAAGCTGTGGCCACAGTTTTGATGCTATTATGAAAATTTTTTTTGATATGTATTTGTTTCGTCAATACCTTTCGATTGGCCAAATAAAAGTTTGCCACGCCCACTCTAACGCCCAAAAACCCATTAAACGCTTAAGCCTGGCTAGCGCCTACATTTCCGCCTTTCATGGCGTATACAATAGCGCCATCTAACGGATGACTTTGGAACAGCTGGCCAAGGCGCTCAACAGAGTCAACGTTAATTCTCGATAAGGATTATTAAAGGAAATTGCGATGGCTTTCATTTGTCAATACCGAACTATATCCCAAGAACTATGCAAATCAAGTCAAGTTAGCCATAATGGAGGTCTGAGTCAAACAATGGCTTATGTGTGTATGTTTGTAAGCATATACATATGTATGTATTTACATTGTACACAGTTGCAATTGCCCTGCAGAGAAGCCATTTTTATATTAAGTTGTTTAGCTGAGTAACGGGTATCTAATAGTCGAGGCACTCGACTATAGCGTTCTCTCTTGTTATACCCTTGCAGAGGGTATTATAATTTTGGTCAAAAGTGTGCAACGCATTGAAGGAGACATCTCCGACCCTATAAAGTATATATATTCTTGATCAGGATCACCTCCTGAGTTGATATAGCCATGTCCGTCTGTCCCTCTGTCCGTCTGTCTGTTTCTACGCGAACTAGTCTCTCTGTTTTAAAGCTATCGAATTGAAACTTTGCACACACCCTTCTTTCCTTTGCACGCAGTATATAAGTCGGAACGGCCGGGATCGGCCGACTATATCCTATAGCTGTTAGGAAGTTGGGATTTTCTATGGTTTTTTTATTTGGCCAATCAATTCGACCTACCAAATTTCATAAGGATCGGCCGACTATATCCCATAGCTCCCATATAACTATAGGAAATACCATAACTTTGGTGTTTTTAAAGTTAGGAAGTTGGGATTCTCTATGGGTTTTATATTTGGCCAATCAATCCGACCTACCAAATTTTATAGGGATCGGCCGACTATATCCTATAGCTGCCATATAACTGCACGATTGAAAATGCCATAACTTTGTTGTTTTTAAAGTTAGGAAGTTGGGATTTTTATGAGTATTTAGAATGCATCATATGCATAATTTTGGAGAATATTTTTTACAGAATTTTCTATAGGGTATCTTCTAGGGTATATCAACTTCGGCTCCGCCCGAAGTTAGCTTTCCTTTCTAGTTTTTTGTTAATGTTTACTCTATCGTTTTCATCAAGTGTGCCAAAAAGAAATTTAAAAGATGAACCTATTGTGTCAAATAGTCCACGTTTCTGCCTATTTTGCTGATGAATAGTTCTACCATTTAATTCTTTCAGTAATTTGTTGTATAAATATTTCATTCTGGGCGAGTCTTTGATATTGTTACCAAAAGATTCAGTGATAATATTGATTTCCGTTAAATTAATTTTTAAACAGTGATGTTCATACACTACCAGTATTTGAATTGGAATGCTTGAGAAGAGTAAATAGCCAAGGTCGGAGTCTGTGTTGGTTATTTGAAGTTGTTGAGTGTGGGCCGTGGTGAATAATAAAAACAACATCATTGTACAGAAGGTTCCTGTGGAAGTTTAACGGCATTAGTTTTCTTTTGTTTCTTAAATTGTGTTTTGTAGTATTGGGTTTCCCTATTTCGATTAGTAATTTTGTAATGGTTTTCGTCTATTTTTCTACATTTTCAATTGCCTTAAATGGATTTTCTAATTTTTCCTTTTGAAGTGGACCTTTTCTGTATCTAGTGTCAATGTTAAATTCCTGTCGATCTGTATTTATTTTATCTATTTTCCTTTCTTTAATGTTTTGAGGGTTTAATATTGGATGTCCAGCGTATACGAATATTTGAGCAGGTGTTTGTCCAGTGGTGTCATGTTTTATTTTATGGTTATATTTGTAAACAATTGTCTCTATCATGCTTAATTTGACTTCTTCATTATCGGATGAGTTGATTATTCGGATTTTTTGATTTATTGTCTTATGTAGTCTTTCGACGTCTGCTACACCGGTTTTTGCCGTGTTAAGTTGTAATTCAATTCCTTCTGCTTCAAGCCATCGATTTAGAGTCAAGCTGGTGAAAGCTCCGTTTCTGTCTGCCTTTAACATTTTGGGTTTACCTAACTGATTAAAAATGCGCATTAGCGCGTTCCTGCATGCTATCCAATCCTTTGTTTTAATATGTTCAAGTGTAGCGAATTTAGAATAAATGTCAATGCAACTGATGTAATGTTTTCCCTCAGATGAATAAATATCTACCACAAATTTGTCTCGACAATGTTCAGGGTTGGGTGTGATTTTAAAAGGCATTTTGGTATTTCTGTGTTCTGTTTTAGCCAAATTGCATATGTTAAATTCATTTGTTATATTTTGAATTAATAGCTGGCTATTTGGAAAGAAGTGATTTTCTTTGAATAATTTTGTCATTTTCTGTATGCCTGGATGTAAAAGTTTTTCATGTGATTGAAGTATAATTTCTTTGAATTCGGCGTATGAACAAACATTCTTTAATAGGTGGAGGCTGCGAATTACTTTAGTGTAAGTGGTATTAATAATTTCCCTGTGTGCTCTTTGAATGATTTCAAAATCTACATCGCTTTCAATATGAATGGCAATGTTTCTATGAATAAAATGATCAAGTAAAATCTGTTTGGCCTTGTCGAGTGTCATTACATTATATTGGATTGTGGTGATGGAATTACCGAATATTGTTGAATGCTCTACTTTGTTGTTATCGGATTTAATGAAAATGATTTGTTTTTTGAAATAATTTATTGGTTTTTCTGTTAAATGCATTAGGTTCTTCTGCACTATGTTGAGTAACTTCACTGTGGTAATTTTCTTCAATTTTAATTCTTGATAATGCATCGGCAACTGAATTTTCTTTCCCTTTAATATAGTCGATTTTAAATTGTTATTCGTTTAACTTGGCTCTTCATCCTTGTAATTTGGCATTCGGTTCTTTTAAGGTATGCAGCCATAAGAGGTTGATGGTCACTAGCAATGAGAAAATGTCGTCCTAGTAAATAATGCCCCAAGGGCTAGATTACTGGCATCTGTGGTTTAAGTGAATTTTTTTTCGAAATCGGGTAATTGGAGAATTGGTTCTCTAATAATTAAAGCTTTAAGTTTTTTGAATGCTTCTATGTAGTCGAGATTTTGTATATCTATTTTTGCTCCTTTTTTTAAGCATTTGGTCATTGGTTTTGCTATGTCTGCGTAGTTTGGGATAAATTTACGATAATAACCGGTTAATCCAAGGAAAGCTGTGATCTCTTTTACTTTTGTTGGAATTGGATATGAAACTATGGCTTTAACTTTAAGGGGGTATGGTTTTATACCATTAGGGGTTACGATGTGACCAAGAAAACTAGCTTCCTTTTTAAGAATTCACATTTGTCTAGCGCAATTTTAAATTTGCTTCTGCAAGCTTAGAAAAAACTAGCTGTAATGAATTTAAATGTTCGGTAAGGGATGTGGAAAAAATGATGATATCATATAAATAAACTAAACCGTGTTTATTGAGTAACGTTCGAAGGGTATTATTCATGCACCTTTGAAAAGTAGCAGGCCAAATGGCATTCGAAGGTATTCGCAATGACCGCTTTTGGTGGAAAGTGCAGTTTTAGATATTGATTCTGGGTCCATTTCTATTTGATGAAATCGCTTTGCCAAATCGATAGTTGTAAAATATTAGCATTTACCTAGTTTACCAAGGATTTCCTCCATGTTTGGTAGTGGATGTGGATATCTGTCGGGAATATCTATTTCATTGAGCTTCTTATAATAAATTACTACTCTATACTTAATTTTACCAGAAGCATCAGTTTTTTTGGGTACTACCCAGGTAGGACTATTGTAAGTTGAATTACTTTCCCTAATTAATCCTTGATTAAGCATTTCCTGTACTTGGTTATCGACTTACATTTCGTGCGCTTGAGCAAGTGGGTACTGTTTTGAATAAATTGGGGAGTTATGTGTTGTATTTAGTACGTGTTTAATGGTATTTGTAAATGTTAGATTGTCTCCTTCTTCATATTGAAGATTTTTGAATTTATTTAGTAAGCTTTTTAATATACAAATTTAGTTTTGTTTTCTGATTTTGAAGTTATTAATTTGTAAGTTTTATCAAAAAGAGTAACTCTGCTATTTTTGTAATTTATAATTGATTATGCATTTTTTAACAATTTTCTGCCAATTAGTATATCATAATTATTAGAAAAATTGTGTACATAAAATGGTTTATTTGTTTTAAAAATACTATTGCTTGGTAACATAATTAAATTCTTCAATGTAATAGGACCATTTGATGTCAAAACTTCGCATATAGTATTTTGAATAGGAAGACAAAATATATTTTTATTGATCATATTTATTTTGGATCCTGTGTCTATAGGGCAATTGTATGTGCAGCCTTTGTATGCTATTTCTATGTATTGGTGTTGTCCGGGGCAGTTAACCGAAAATTTTCGTTTGGTCCTGAACTATTTTGATTTTGTTCATCTTTATTTTGGGTGTATTGTACCTGTTGTTGCTGTTGTTGTTCATTAATCAACCCATGGTATTGATTGTGGTCATAATACTGTTGTTCATAATAATTAGGTTGTATTTGTTCGTTTTCGTGTGCGTCTTGAAATCTCAATTCGTCAATAGACATTTTGGTTTGATCACTGTCCGATGGTCTTAGTCGTTTGAGAACTGGGAAGTTAGTATTTTTAGATGTGGAGGGTTGTTGTTGTTGAGGGTATGTATTTCCTTTAAAATAAGCTGTTTGAGGATTTTGAATTTTATTTGCTTTTAGATCAAGACTTGGACGGCGTTCACGCAATGCAATACATTCTCAGAATGTCCGTAATAATCGATCGCAAGAGGTACGTGCAGAAATAAATGCATCGGCACATGCCCGATTCGATAATGAAGTTTGTTGACGATGAAACGGGAGGCTTATACTTTCTCGATGCTCCTGGTGGGACAGGCAAGACATCCGTCATTTCGTTAATTCTGGGAACTATTCGGTCAAGATCTCAAATTGCGTTGGCTGTTGCATCATCTGGTATTGCTCCTTCATTGTTGAAAGGCGGTCGAACTGCACATTCCACTTTAAAGCTACCCATGAATCTTCTGACGGTTGACCAGCCGTGCACAATAAGCAAGAATTGGGCGACAGCGAAATTGATGCGAGAATGCAAAATAATCATTTGGGATGAATGCACGATGGCGCATAAACGAGCTTTGGAGGCAGTTGACCGAACGATGAAAGATTTACGAGGTAATTCGAAACTATTTGGTGGGGCTTTGATATTGCGGTCCGGAGATTTTCGTCAAACGCTTCCCGTCATCCCGAAATCTACGGCTGCCGATGAAGGTAATGCATGACTAAAATCGTCCTCTTTGTGGCGATATTTCAAGAAGTTTAAATTATTCACGAATATGAGAGTCGCATTGCAGAATGACCCCTCCGCTGCTGAATTCTCGAGACAACTGCTGGCGCTTGGCAATGGCGAAATTCCTGTTGATGTTTCGACTGAACTAATATCGTTCCCAGCAAATTTTTGCGATCGTCGAAAGAGGAACTCATCACAAGAGTGTTTCCCGACATTGCACAAAATTATAAAAATCTCGATTGGATTAGTGAACGGGCAATACTAGCAGCTAAGAATAAGGACGTAGATAGTTTGAATTTCGTTAGTCAAAGTCTAATCGCTGGAGAACTGCATTCATACAGATCCGTTGACAGCGTGACCGACGAGGATGAAGCGACCAGAAACTCCGCCGCATAATTTGCAACGGAAAGTGGGATCAATTATTAAAATGCTGCGGAATCTAAATCATCCGAGATTATGCAACGGTACGCGGTTGTCCGTTGAAAAACTGTTCATCAGTTGATTCATGCGACGATTATTAAGGGCAAATTTAAAGGAGAGGAAGTTCTTATCCCACGAATTCCGATTTTTCCAACAGATCTTCCATTACAATTCAAGAGGATTCAGTTCCCAGTTTGATTGGCATTTGCGATGACAATCAATAAATCGCAAGGCCAATCGTTGGATGCGGGATTAATCTGGAATATCAATGTTTTTCACATTGGTAGTTATACGTAGCCTGTTCGCGTGTGGGAAAGCCGTCATCATTATTTGAACAGGATAACAAAACAAAAAATATTGTTTATCACATCGCTCTCCACTGATTTCGAGTCAAATAAATTTTTATGAAATTTGAATTACCAGTGTTTTATTATTACAATGAAGTCGTGAAATTGGGGGGAGACAAAGTTCGCCGGGTGCTCTTTAAAAAAAATAATAAAAAAAACCGAAACAGAGCACTTCCGGGAGGGAGCCATGACTTTACCAGAAAAAACATTGTTGTCCACCCTATACACCATGCCCTTTAAATAGGATCTAATCCATTTTAGGATTGAAGAATGCATTCTTTTCGGTTAAGCATTGTGCCAGACCTTATCAAAAGTTTTGAAAAAGTATAAACCAATTCTAATTAAAAATGATTTTAGTAGTCGACGACATGAAAACCATGACTCTTAGGGCTAATATTGCGACCCATATGAAAGACTGGAGCCCAACCACGATTCTTTCAAACATTTTGAAACATTTCTAAGCTTTGGAATTGGCCTGTAATTACACATTAAATTTTTTAAACCGGACCGGACTTGTCGCAAGTCTTCATCTTTGACTGAACACCCCACTGGATAGGAACTAAAGATGCTTTGATGTGGACCACAGAGTAATTACAAAACTTTTCGAAAGGAGAGGAGGAAGGCTATCGAAATCATTTTTTTTTTTAGTCATTTAAACCCCTATCAGCAGTTTGACAGTCAGAATAGTGACATCTTAGTTCCCTCAACTTACCACAGAGGGCATTCCAGGAAGATAATAGATTACTATATAATGAAATATTGAGTATTAAAAAAATGTATTCAAGAATTCGAATTCACTCTTGTGTGTGATCGATATAAGATCAAAGACTCCAGAATCACCTATTAAAGCATACCGCAGGCTTACATAACTTATTTCTGAGATTTTTGTATTTCTTTAATCCAAGTGTATGCCA
This sequence comes from Drosophila fuyamai, assembly GCA_018153365.1. Taxonomy (NCBI): domain Eukaryota; kingdom Metazoa; phylum Arthropoda; class Insecta; order Diptera; family Drosophilidae; genus Drosophila; species Drosophila fuyamai. Next base: position 232,117 of record JAECXW010000887.1, on the reverse strand, counting down.
CCATAATGCGAAAGGGACCTCCTCTCATCTAACAATATAAATATCATTACGAATAGAATTTGAACTTCAATCACTAATCAGAATTGGAGAATCCAGAGAGTTATAGAAATTAGATTATTACAGCACCTTTAAGCAAGAATGAACGCAAACTTCGGCAAGCCGATGTTTATATATATTATGCGCTTGCAGTTATTACAAATCGACTACATTACGATTTATGTGCCTATATTACTAAAAACAATAAAGCTATGTCAATTTTGCGCTGAATTTTTGCATTGTTTCTTTGGCAGCTATATGGTATAGTTGTTCTATTTTAATTTCATTAAAACCGTTATTCCATAATATTTAATCCCAAATCCCAAAAAAAACATTAAAAAAAAATTGAAAACAACAAAGTTATAATTTTTTGAATTGTTTTTTCCGATTGTTCCTATGGGAGCTATATGATATAATCGCCCGATCCGGCTCGTTCCGACTTATATACTGCGTGCAAAGGAAAGAAGGGTGTGTTTCAAGTCGATATCTTTAAAACTGAGAGACTAGTTCGCGTAGAAACAGACAGAAGGACAGACAGTCGGACAGAGTGACAGACGGACATGCTTATATCAACTCAGGAGGTGATCCTGATCAAGAATATATATACTTTATAGGGTCGGAGATGTCTCCTTCACTGCGTTGCACACTTGTGACCAAAATTCTAATACCCTCTGCAAGGGTATAAAATCATAATTTTATCTTCCATAATTTAATATTCAAGCAATTGCTAAAAGTAAAGCTACATCACCAATTCGACCTGCAAGAGAAAGTCAACTTTTGGGAAAGTCTCAAGCAGTTAACTTTAAAACTGAGGTACTAGTTTGCGTAAAAACGGACGGACGGACGGACGGACGGACATACGGACGTGGCTAGATTGACTCTCCTGGTGATGCTGATCAAGAATATATAGAATTTTTACTTATTTAAAACATTATTAACCTGGACTACTTCCATACTTAAAAGATCATCAATAACAAGAAAGGAAAGCTAACTTCGGGCGGAGCCCAAGTTGATATACCCTTGTAGAATATTCTGTAAAATATATTCTCCAAAATTATTCATATGATGCATTCTAGCATATCTACCCTTTCAACCTCTTTTATAATGCAAGGGAGTGACAGTAACGAGCATAAAAACAAGAGAGAACGCTATAGTCGAGTGCCTCGACTATTGGATACCCGTTACTCAGCTAAACAAAGGACCAAGTATTAAAATAAATATATTTTAAAATATGAATATTATTAATATAACTATTTTGGCAGATTAGTGCAATAAATTTAGAATTTATACATGTAATTTTTATAACAAATAGTACTTGTTTTATATAGAATTCGTTTTATCTTTAATCGGAAGTTTATTATTAATTATTTAAGTATTAGTAAGCGTTGCTTTATTAACTTTATTAGAGCGTAAAGTGTTAGGAAAAATTTGTAAAGGTCCTAATAAAGTTGGTTTAATAAGAATTGCACAACCTTTTTGTGATGCGATTAAATTATTTACAAAAAAAACAAACATATCCATTATTATCTAATTATTTAAAATATTATAATTTTCCAATTTTTTTTATATTTTTATCTTTATTTGTTTGATTATGTCTACCATTTATTGTTAAATTATATTATTTTAATTTAGGAGGTCTATTTCTTTTTTGTTGTAATAGATTGGGAGTTGATACAGTTATAGTAGCTGGTTGATCTTCTAATTCTAATTATGCTTTGTTAGGAGGTTTACGAGCTGTTGCTCAAACTATTACTTATGAAGATAGATTAGCTTTATAATTTCAGTCAAAAATTTGCAACGCAGTGAAGGAGACATCTCCGACCCTATAAATAAATATATTCTTTATCAGGATCGTGTCCTGAGTTGATATAAGCATGTCCGTCTGTCCGTCTGTCTGTCCGTCTGTCTGTTTCTACGCGAACTAGTCTCTCAGTTTTAAAGATATCAAATTGAAACTTTGCACACACCCTTCTTTCCTTTGCACGCAGTACATAAGACGGAACGGCCTGGATCGGCCGACTATATCCTATAGCTGCCATATAGCTGATTGTTAAGCTAGAAAAATGGGATTTTCTACGGGTTTTATATTTGGCCAATTAACGCGACCTACCAAATTTTATAAGGATCGGCCGACTAAAACATATCCGCCATATAACTGATTGATCGGAAATGCCATAACTTTGGTGTTTGTTAAGTTTGGAAGTTGGGATTTTCTATCAGTTTTGTATTCGGCCAACTAACCCGACCTACCAGATTTCATAAGGATCGCCCGACTATAACATATAGCTTCCAAATAACTGATTGATTGGAATTGACATAACTTTGGTGTTTTTAAAGTTAGGAAGTTTTGATTTTTATGAGTGTTAAGAATGCATCATATGAATAATTTTGGAGAATATAATTTACAGGATATTCTGTAAGGGTATTTCTACTTCGGCTCCGCCCGAAGATAGCTTTCCTTTCTTGTTATACATGATTTAAACCAGTGCATAAAATATTCAGATTTTTTATATTTGAGTCAGTTAATTCAGTTGTAGATTGTGAACCTCTCCAAAATGACATAAGCGAAGTAAGTAATTGGTATTCCCTAAATTCCCCTCCGTTAAACTTTTTAAAATGTTTTTTGGTTGAGTGAAGCAAAACGTTTAATAGTGTACTTTGCTCATAGTATATTTATATTCAATCTCTTGACTTATAGAGTAAACTTCTGGACTTTGGAGCTACATTTGATTCCAAATTAATCTTTGTTGAACACATATCTACAAAATTATGTTTGTGAAGCGCAATCCTAAGCTCAGGTTGTTTTCATCAGATATGACCGGCTAAGACCACACACTATTTGCCCAAGATTGTTACCTGTTTTGTTTTTGGATTTTTAGAAAGAATTTGCCAAACATGAAACAAAGTCTATCCGGGTTTGGCGTGTACATTAAAAGCTATAAAAATAATCATATTCTTCGAAGTTAAGTCTCATGTGCGTTACTTTTGAGCTGGGGTTGGTGTGTTGTTGTGCTTTTGTTACTTTCTCCCTTTGTAAATAATCTAGATGCATATGCTATTAGTATCTGAGTTCCATCACAATTTTTTGTTTACTTGTTGTTATACAAAGTTCTTTATTTAAATCGTTACTGTAGTAATTTTCATCGGTTGCGGTTTTCATCAATTGAACTTACAGATATTCGAATGTTTTTTGACATTCATCTGACCATTTAAATTTAATATCTTTCCTATATGATCTACTTATATGGCGTGAGTAGTCGTAGAAATTCTTTATAAAACGTCTGTAGTAATTGAACGAATCTTCTTGCACTGTCTGCGTTTGTTGGTATTCAGTGCACTTGTGACAAAAAAGGGTAGTTCTTGTCTGAAAAATTAGATATTTTCTGGATGCATTTTAGGGTTGTTTTTAATCATATGTTTTTCTGAACAACAGAGAACAATTAGGTCATCCATATACAAGAATGCCTGCAAAAATTCGATCCCTGCAAATGCAATTGTCAACAATCTTTGAAATGAATTTTGCGCTATTTTTAGACCATAAGGTAATTTTGTAAAGCGATAGGAGCCATTGCTCGTGGGAAATGACGTTATATATCTTGAGTTTTCTTCGATTTCTATTTCATGAAATCCTGACATCAGATCTAAGTATGAAAAGTATTTAGCTCTACCCAAATGGTCACTAATTTTGTCTATTCTTGGTATTGGAAATTTCTTAGGGAAGATATGATAATATGATAATTTGGCGATTGTCTTATTTTCGACTGTGAGGAACTGTGTCGTTTTTGATATATACATTTTCATCATCTTTCATTCTTATCTTTTGTTTGTAAAAGTTATTGATGGTTATTGATTCCGCTTCTAAACCAAATATGTCTGTATTGTATTTTCAGAATCTGCAATGGAATTTCCAATGAAGATTCAATTTTCGATTTCTTGGGTTGGTATAAATATATACCTGGCAAATGTTTTATAAGCAATTTTTCAAACTACTTTCGATCTGGGTGGTAAATAAAATAGTTTTGAAGTGTATTGTGAATTGGAATTTTAATATGACTATTTAGATTGTCTGGTCTCAAAATGAGCCAATCATTTTTGGTTTTAAGTCTATTTGGCAATTGTATTTTCATGAAATCTTTAAATATTATTCCATGGAATCGGAAATTCGGAATCTACTGTATAGAAATTTTGTTGTATGGCATAGTTATTTGAAAGCAGTTCTTTTAACACCATTTGTTTTGAATTGGTTGTTCTTCCCGCCTGGATCTAATAATAGAGTTTATGGGTTCGATAGGTATTGACGAAACAAATACATATCAATTAAAATTTTCATAATAGCATCAAAACTGTGGCCACAGCTTGTGGCTTGTGGGCGTCAGAGGGGGCTTGGCACCATTTTGAAACAAACTTGCGCTGCGTAAGAACTCCTAAAATCTACATGCAAAGTGCCAATCTTCTAGCTTTTATAGTTTCCGAGATCTCAGCGTTCATACGGACAGACAGACGGACATGGCTAGATCGACTCGGCTAGTGATCCTGAACAAGAATATATATACTTTATAGGGCCGTTACATACTTTTGCACGAATAAAATATTCCCTTTTACTCTACGAGTAACGGGTATAACTATTTAGCTCTATCCAATTGGTCACTAATTTTTGTCTACTCTTGGTATTGGAAATTTGTCAGGGAAGATTTTTTTGATATTTTGGCGATCGTCTTATTTTTGAGAGGGTATTATAATTTTGGTCAAAAGTGTGCAACGCTGCCATATAACTGAACGATTAGAATTGCCATAACTTTGGTGTTTTTAAGGTTAGGAAGTGGGGATTTTTATGAGTGTTAAGAATGCATCATATGAATAATTTTGGAGAATATAATTTACAGAATATTCTGCAAGGCTCTGCCCGAAGTTAGCTTGTTGATATATACATTTTCATCATCTTTCATTCTTATCTTTTGTTTGTAAAAGTTATTTATAACTATTGATTCCGCTTCCAAACCAAATATGTCTGTATTGTATTTTCAGGATCTGCACCGGAATTTCCAATGAAAATTCCATAAATATATCACTGGCTAATGTTTTATAAGCAATTTTTCGAAGGACTTTAGATTGTTTTAAAGTGTATTGTGAATTGGAATGTTGATAGGGCTATTTAGATTGTCTGGTCTCAAAATGACCCAATCATTTTTGGTTTTAAGTCTATTTGGCAATTGTATTTTCATAAAAACTTTAAATATTATTCCTTGGAATCGGAAATTCGGAATCTACTATATAGAAATTATTTGGTATGGCATAGTTATTTGAAAGCAGTTCTATTAATACCATTTATTTATAATTGGTTGTTCCTCCCGCCTGTATCTAATAATAGTGTTTATGGGTTTTTGTTGTTTTGCTAGTCTGTCAGTTTCTATTGCTGTAATTATTGTTGTTCCTGTTGGTATTGTTTATTTTCCCTGTAATTTCCTCGACCACTATTGCAAATGTTTCATTTAAATCGAATATTTCTTTCCTTCTAAAAAAGTCATCGAAAGAATGGATCGGTCATGCTCACAATTTTGGACTATTGTTTAGTAGTCAGTAGTTTTTGCCATGTAAGATTTATCTAAATCAGATGTTTCTCCGAAGATAGTTTTTTTGGAGTTTTCGTATAGTAGTTTCATTTTGTACCTTGTTGATCCTACAATTTTTTGATTTACTTCAACGGCTATCTCTTAAAAAGGTCCTTTTGTCAGGTTGACCAATTTCAAAGCTGTTATATATCTTTGCAGATTAAACTTATGGCCGTTGAATTCGGCTATAGCATTTGATATAAGTTAACACCCAAAATTATATGACCCAATTATAAGTAAGAGCCAAGCTTCGTTAAGCTAGGCTCTAAGTTCTTTGTCGAAATGTAGCATAAGGCATTTCGTTGAAATTGATTTGAGCCGTCGACACCTTTTTTTTCGTTTTCGTTATTTTCGCTGTTAATAATTTTAGCCACCGCAGTTTTTCGGTTGTTTTAATAAATAAGAAAACTCTCTGATTTTTCATGGCTCCTCCGGTTGGACTCTAAAATTATTAATATTTATTTTTGGCAACTAGTGACAGTGACACATAAATCCAAAAATATAAAGTGCAAGTGAAAGTGCAGGTCAGAGCACTCAAATTTCATAGTGCTTTATTGTTGCCCGCGGCGTGTCGGTGTGGATAGAAAATACACAGCAGCTCCTGCTTAAAGTCTCGTGCCGGTCGCGAAATACCCTGTTCGCCACAGAAGAACTGCTGGCAGAGGGATGCCCTGCGACTGCTCAATGTGCAAAAGGAAAGTGGTATTTGTGCAAAAATTGAAAGCTTGAGTTTATAAGAAAAACAATTTAATTGTTTATAATCTTGTGCTAAAAAATTGCACCTCTCTTTCAATTCTTGGCACAGACGTATCGATATAGTAGAGCTAGTTGTGCATGAATGTATATTTATAATAAATAAAATAAAAATTATATTAAAATTTGTTATATACAAATACACATACATATACACATACACATTATATAACCTATTTGGACCGCCGTTGGACGCAACATTTAATTGTGTTATATTATTGCAATCACTGTCTCCCCCAATTTATTTATTGAAACTCGAAAATTAATAGTTGGTAAAATCATCCCAGCCGCTATACATAACCAATACATAAGCCTCCATATACAAGCAGCTGCAGTGGTGAACTTTTTCGTTTTCCTTTTTCGCTTTCGCTTGTCCGCCGTTAGCAACGTTGTAATTGTTGTTGGACTTTTGGTTTGGCGCACTGAAGATCAAAGTGACGCGCTACCCTGCATTCGGACGGGTATACTGATTTTTGCCGTCACTTGCAACTACTATTAATTTTGATATTCAATTAAATATTTTTTTTTCGTCGTTTTCGTTGTGGATAATTATTAAAATAATTTTTTCGAACAAATATAAAAATTAAATTAAATTGTTATTTGCTCTTGGTTCTTGTTTCCAAAATTTATTGAACATTTGTCGTGGTTCTAATTCAACAATTATCCTGTTTAAAATTTATCCTGTTTTAAAATTTATTAATTTATTATTCTTGGATAAATAATTTATTCTACATATATATTTATTTATTTTCGTGGTTTAGGGATCCACTCGCCCAAAAATTCAGCAATTAAAAACAAACTTCAACTATTTGTTGTATTTGCCAGTCTGCATATCGAAAAAACCGAGGGTTTTTCAACAGACAAAACACTGAAAACTTTCACACACTGATAGAAGCTTTAACGACAGAACTCCACCTATGTTAAAACCAATGAACTTTGGCAACTTACAATTGCCAAAAAGCTTCTCTGATCGTAACATTGGGGAGTTTCTGACGCTCTGCTTCCATCCCCGTAGATAGCTGATGAGTCCAAGGTAACGTGCAGACGAAACTAGCTAGTCCTATCATAGTCAGGTTCACTCCCCAGGGAGTGCAAGTGTGATGAAAGTTAAATGGAATAAATCGTTGTGTTATAGAAGAAATTAAATAATATAACCAACGTATGACCTCGAGTAATTATATATAAAAATAAAGTAAACATGAGTCCATATAAGCCAAAATATCTTGAACTTCTTGCGGATCTTAAAAATAAGCTCAAAAAACCAGTGATGAGCATCCGCCGATCAAATGATCCAATAGAAGCCGGCCTGATTCCGATTCAAGAAGTAGAACTAAATTGTCGGCTAGAGATTTTAAATGCTTCAATTATTAAGGCAACTCAATTACAAGAACAGATCGAAGATTTAGATGATGGCGATGAGTTCGGAGAAGAGTTGGAAGAGCTTTCAATAATAACCAATGCAAAAATAATGTCGCTCATCTCAGCCTTGAAGACGGCAAGCGAAACCAAAATAATTGGATCAGCTTCTGTAGCCCCAACTCGAGCTCGACTTCCAAATTTGGCATTGAAATTCAGCGGCAAATATTCGGAGTTTAAGAATTTCATTAGCCTTTTCGAAACTCTTGTTCATCAAGACGACAGTATTCCCGTTATTGAAAAATTCAATCACTTAATTTCTTGTCTTTCTGGTGAAGCTTTGAGAACTATAAAGGCCTACCAAGTCACCGAGAGCAATTATATATACATTTTCATCATCTTTCATTCTTATCTTTTGGTTGTAAAAGTTATTTATGGCTATTGATTCCGCTTCCAAACCAAATATGTCTGTATTGTATTTTCAGGATCTGCACCGGAATTTCCAATGAAAATTCCATAAATATATCACTGGCTAATGTTTTATAAGCAATTTTTCAAAGGACTTTGGATTGTTTTAAAGTGTATTGTGAATTGGAATGTTGATAGGGCTATTTAGATTGTCTGGTCTCAAAATGACCCCATCATTTTTGGTTTTAAGTCTATTTGGCAATTGTATTTTCATAAAAACTTTAAATATTATTCCTTGGAATCGGAAATTCGAAATCTACTATATAGAAATTATTTGGTATGGCATAGTTATTTGAAAGCAGTTCTATTAATACCATTTATTTATAATTGGTTGTTCCTCCCGCCTATATCTAATAATAGAGTTTATGGGTTTTTGTTGTTTTGCCAGTAACATAACTGTTTCTATTGCAGTAATTATTGTTGTTCCTGTTGGTATTGTTTATTTTCCCTATACTTTCCTCGACCTCTATTGCAAATGTTTCGTTTAAATCGAATATTTCTTTTCTTCCTAAACAAGTCATCAAAAGAATGGATTTTTTGTAGCTTCTAAAGCAGGATACCCCCTTAATTCGGTCATGCTCACAATTTTGGACTATTGTTTAGTAGTTAGTAGTTTTTGCCATTTAAGATTTATCTACATCAGATGTTTCTCCGAAGATAGTTTTTTGGAGTTTTCGTATAGTAGTTTCATTTTGTACCTTGTTGATCCTCCATTTTTTGATTTAAGTACTTCAACGGCTATCTCTCCATTTGTCAGGTTGACCAATTTCAAAGCTGTTATATATCTTTGCAGATTCAACTTATGGCCGTTGAATTCGGCTATAGCATTTGATATAAGTTAACACCCAAAATTATATAATGACCCAGTTATAAGGAAGAGTAAGCACTGATTGCACAACCAATGCCCTCAATAAAGTTCACACGAATAAACCTAAGTGCGTTGCACCTTTCGATCAGCGATCGTGGTAATGCAGAATAGCCACTTTTTCCAAGTGCATACAACAATAAGAATAGCTTGAATGCATTGGCCAATGACAATTAAATTTGGTCAACAGCGACAGCGACGAAGAGCAGCAGCCAATGATAATAAATAACGTTAGTAGAAACGGCAACAGCGGCAGAGACGGTCGCAGCGATAGATCGACGCATAGTCATAATTTTGTAGCTTAATTAAAATTAGTTCTTAATCCAACTCAATTCAATAAAGTTAATTTTTTTTTTTTTTTTTTTTATATCAACATAATAATCAACCGTATGCATGCAACGCGGCATTCACAGCTGCATGCCCGTTAGGGAAACCAAGAGGAAGGAAAAAACCTCCTTGGTGGACCCAGCAATTATCAATCCTCAGAGCCAATCGCAGAAACCTGTTCAACAGAGCGAAAGCTGCAAATGAGGACATAAACTGGCAAAGCTACAAAAAGGAACTAGCCACATACAAAAAGGCCATCAGAAGAGAGAAGAGAACTGCGTGGCAGAACTTCTGCTCGGATATTGAAAAGACAACTGATGCCGCAAGGCTCAGAAAAATACTTTCCAAGACAGCCGTATCCTTGGGCTATCTCCAAAAGGCTGACGGATCATGGTCGGACTCTAGTGATGAATCCCTAAACCTACTCCTAGACGCTCACTTCCCAGGGAGCCTGCAAACAGGACATCCCCCAGGAAGACACACTGGAGAAGGAATAAACTTAAATCTCCTACTATCAGACCGTAATATAAACTGGTCCATTCATAGTTTTAAGCAACAACAATATAACACCGGCACATATTCAGCAAGCAGGAGAACTAGCTATAAACTGGCTGAGAAAAATCTTCCAGACCATTCTTGCAGTAGGAGAACTACCTACAGCATGGCGGGAAACGAAAGTCGTTTTCATCCCTAAGGCAGGGAAAGTCACCCATACTACAGCGAAGGATTTCAGACCGATAAGTCTGACATCATTCCTGCTAAAAATCCTAGAAAGACTGATAGGTCTACACATTAGGGACATCATTGACCCGACGCAGATATCAGAGGGGCAACACGCATACACCAAAGGTAAGTCGACCGAATCGGCGCTACACTTGGTAGTAAGCAACATCGAGAAATCACTCAGTATACAAGAATACACCTTGATCGCCTTCCTTGACATAGAAGGAGCTTTCAACAACGTGCTCCCCACGGCAATAACAGAATCCCTCACTGAACTAGGGGTTGAGCCACCGCTGGTGGGGCTGATCCACAAATTGCTGATAAGCAGACTGGTCACGGCCACTTTAGGGACCTCGACCCAGACTAGATTAGTGAACAGAGGCACTCCGCAAGGAGGTGTACTATCACCCCTCTTATGGAATATCGCGGTAAATAAACTACTGCGGATTCTTGAAGGAGGAGGCTGTAAAATAGTGGCATACGCAGACGATGTCGCTATCATCTTTAATGGTAAGTATCCACAAACGTTATGCGATCTTATGACCGCAAAACTAAAAACACTATCGGAATGGACTACAAAGAACGGACTTGGGGTAAATCCCTCAAAAACGGAACTAGTCCTTTTTACAAATAGATACAAAATCCCAAAACTTAACCCACCCACTTTAAACAACTTTACTCTTGTAAAAAAGCAATCGGGCTAAGATGGGGTATGTCCCCTAAAATCGTCAATTGGATATACACAGCGGTAGTCAAGCCAATCCTACTACATGGAGTGGCTCTGTGGTGGACCGCTTTACACAAACAATGTATCTTAACTCCCCTTAACAAAGTGCAGCGCATGGCGGCTTTGTGTATTAGTGGAGCCCTTCGAACTACCCCAAACGAAGCGCTGAATGCGATCTTGAACCTCCAGAGCCTGGACTTAGCAGGAATGGAAAGGGCGAAATCGGCAGCCATTCGACTAAGGGATACAGGGCAATAGAAAGCCCAACTGTATGGTCACGCTAAGATTCTTCAGCATGACAAATTGATCCCGCCAAAAACGGATCTATGTAAAACCCGTGAATACAATCACACGCCCTTCGAAGCTCTGATCCCAGGCAGGGAAGTATGGGATCGTGGCCGACCGGGCTCAATAGACGCAATCTGTTTATATACAGACGGCTCCAAACTAGACGGACACGTAGGTGGATTCATATACTCCGATCAATTAGAGATCAGGCGGTCTTTCAGACTTCCTGACCACTGCAGTGTCTTCCAAGCGGAAGTGTATGCTATAATGGAAGCACTTGTCTGTTTAAGGGACTTAAACACCCAGAGCAGACACATAAACATATATAGTGATAGCCAAGCGGCTATTAAATCAATCTAATCGACAAATACAAACTCGCGAGCAATAGCAGACTGTCGCAAATCTCTCCACGAGAATGCTAGTCAGTTTACTGTCAGCCTTATATGGGTTTCGGGTCACCGGGATATCGTAGGCAACTGTATAGCAGACGAGCAAGGCACCACCATACCTCTCCTTCCAGAAAAGGAGAATGTTGGCATGCCTATGGCTACTTGCAAGCTAATTATTAAAAACCATTTCAGGAAATTAGCCAACACTTATTGGCAAAACACACCGCAATGCCGAATCTCTCACCAGACATGGCCTGCAATAAGCAATAAGAAAACATCAGAACTACTCAATTTCAGCCGCACTGAGTGCGGCATGTTAATTCGAGTACTCACAGGCCACTGGCTCGTTGGCGCACATGCCGGCAGGCTAAAAGCCCCAAAAAATGATTTTTGTAGAAGCTGCAGGGATGAGGAAGAAGAGGAAACGGTGGAACACCTACTCTGTTCATGCCTAGCCCTATGCAGGCTTAGACTGAAACACTTAGGATATCCTTTCATAAATGACCTGACCGAAATATCGCAGACTAACCTGAAGAGTCTAAGCTCTTTTATTAAATCCTCCGGATGGGGGTGTTGCTGATCGACCAACCTACAGGCTGACTCTAAACGGATAGGGGACCCAAAAATAGAGATCATACGGTATCACAATGGACCCACAGAGGTCTAAGTGTACCAGGCTACAGTCTGGCAGCCGTCCAAACCTAACCTAATAATCAACCGTATGTCTTTGATGATTGCCCATTGGGCAACGGTGTCATCTACCATTATGATGGGCTTATATTCCAGAAGGCTGATTGTGTCTAAGTCTGAATCTGGAATATTTTCTTCCTGCGCTTCTGGTATTGTTAATACCGCAAGAATAGTTATATCGTGTAGATCTTTTTGTTCTAAATGAACTTCATCGTTTTCTTCCTCTGATTCAGAACTTTCTAGTGTTTCTAAAGCGATTTCATCTGGATCGGTCATTTTGGTTTGGTATATTTTTCAAGACTTTCTCGATTTTTTTGTCAGTTAAGGTGTTAACTATCGTTAGTATCGATATTTCCAAGTAAAATGGTCGCAAAATTGTCGCATGCTTGGTCAAGCTGGCTTTTAGAATGGTTCTCTTCTGTGCAAGCGAATTTATGTTTGCTGGCGTTTATTAACTTGCCTAATTCGTTCCATTCCATACTATGATTTTTTTTAAATCATGCAGATATGTTCTCCATCTTTTCAGTGGCTTTTAGATCTTTTTCGTTTAGAAAAAGGATGTTTTTCTTTTGTTTATTTTTAGTTCTTTATAAGTTTGTTTATTAAATTGCTTTTAACTGATTTTATTTTTAACATATTTTTTGTATAGGTTTACGCCACACATTTAATCGGGAACGCTTCTGCTGTTCTTAACACATGGGCTTAGGAGGTACCGGTGCTGGACTTTGTAATTTCAGGTTATGTTTTTAAAGGGTTCAAGGCAATCGGTTGAGCAAATTTTTCAAAGTTTTAGTATTCGTTTTGGAGATGGAGATGTTTTGTTAATATGGTTGCTGGTTTGGGTTCTTTTTGAACGATTTCTGTTTTAATAAAATCGAGTTGAGCTGGCAGTTTTTGAGCTGTTGCACATGCGGACTGATAAAAATTACTTTCTCACACTTTTGCACTGTTAAAAGTATACTTCCGCTCTCTTTAAGTTTTTGCAATTGAAAAAATACTTTTCACTAACTGGCAGAGTAACGTCGTCACTCGATAAATTTTTCATCGACTGATCTACGGATTATAGGATTTCTGAATACATAGTCATATAATCGGGAGCTAATTCGAGCGGCGAAAAACATACAAGAATATAAATATGATATTTGTTGTTTAGCTGAGTAACGGGTATCCTATAGTCGAGGCACTCGACTATAGCGTTCTCTCTTGTTTTTATGCTCGTTACTGTCACTCCCTTGCATTATAAAAGAGGTTGAAAGGGTAGATATGCTAGAATGCATCATATGAATAATTTTGGAGAATATATTTTACAGAATATTCTACAAGGGTATATCAACTTGGGCTTCGCCTGAAGTTAGCTTTCCTTTCTTGTTATTGATGATCTTTTAAGTATGGAAGTAGTCAAGGTTAATAATGTTTTAAATAAGTATAAATTATATATATTCTTGATCAGCATCACCAGGAGAGTCAATCTAGCCACGTCCGTATGTCCGTCCGTCCGTCCGTTTCTACGCAAACTAGTCCCTCAGTTTTAAAGTTATCTGCTTGAGACTTTCCCAAAAGTTGTCTTTCTCTTGCAGGTCGAATTGGTGATGTAGCTTAACTTTTAGCTATTGCTTGAATATTAAATTATGGAAGATAAAATTATGATTTTATACCCTTGCAGAGGGTATTAGAATTTTGGTCACAAGTGTGCAACGCAGTGAAGGAGACATCTCCGACCCTATAAAGTATATATATTCTTGATCAGGATCACCTCCTGAGTTGATATAAGCATGTCCGTCTGTCACTCTGTCCGACTGTCTGTCCTTCTGTCTGTTTCTACGCGAACTAGTCTCTCAGTTTTAAAGATATCGACTTGAAACACACCCTTCTTTCCTTTGCACGCAGTATATAAGTCGGAACGAGCCGGATCGGGCGATTATATCATATAGCTCCCATAGGAACAATCGGAAAAAACAATTCAAAAAATTATAACTTTGTTGTTTTCAATTTTTTTTAATGTTTTTTTTTTGGGATTTGGGATTAAATATTATGGAATAACGGTTTTAATGAAATTAAAATAGAACAACTATACCATATAGCTGCCAAAGAAACAATGGCGAAATTCAGCGCAAAATCGATATAGTTTCATTGTTTTTAGTAATATAGGCACATAAATCGTAATGTAGTCGATTTGTAATAACTGCAAGGGTATATAAACATCGGCTTGCCGAAGTTTGCGTTCATTCTTGCTTAAAGGTGCTGTAATAATCTAATTCCTATAACTCTCTGGATTCTCCCATTCTGATTAGTGATTGAAGTTCAAATTCTATTCGTAATCTAAGCTACTATATAAAAGTCTTCGAATAAAAAATGGGACAGTGGTAAATTCCTACCAGAGCGGATTGACATAAAAATCTAGAAAAACCCGCATAATTCTGAAATAATTAGGAGACGTCTGTGAGGTACAAATTAAAACAATAAACGACCCCAAAGTGCCCCAAAATTCGATTCGTTTTTTTTTTAAATTCTTTCTTTTGCCATTTTTCTGTTATAAATGTTGTTAAAATGGTTTAAAAAAATTATGATCATAATCTTATGGCATAGCCGCAACTAACTGCATTTAAATTTTTTGGAAATTCAGCCTCCTTAACCAAGTCCCCAATATTTTCCAATTCTCTTATGCGTGACGTCACGGCCTCCACATATGTTTGTATGTATGTTCTGCTGGCGCACTTTGCATTAAGTCGTAAATGAGTGTATGTAGCATTTTAAGTGTGACCGCGCAGGGGAAAAAAGGAAAATACCAGTCACAAAAAATTTAAAATGCGCGGTTAAAAAATCGATTATATCGCAAATCTTTTCATTTGTTTTCAAATGTTGAGTTATCTACAAACTTTGGATTTGTAAAAAACAAAAATAAACAATGATTCGCTCTGCTATGTACACACACACGCACGAAATATGTATATCCAAAAAATCAAGATAATACTGATATCCTTTTGCTAAAAGAATATTTAATTTACATTTCCACAACAGATTTAAGACATTTTGTAACCGATTTTTGTCATTTAAAATTCAAATCGCATTGATAATATTAAAAGAACATTAAATATTCAAACCAATTGATTCTCACGCTCTTTATTACACGTGCCTCATATTGTTTAAACAAATGCAAATGTTTAAACAATTTGATTCACGACGTCCCCCACCTGTCTTTATTAATATAATCTTTTTCTTTTGCATACTTCTTTACGTCCCATTAAATGACCGTTTGCTGTAATTAATTCAAGTGAAACATAACCTGTTGGTCGTGTACAAATACTTCATTATTTGCCAATTGTTTTTTTTTTTTTAATGTGTGGAAAGAAGGTGTGTAAAGAGGGGTTGGGGGCCTAAAAACGCCAAAACTGTAATTAGGTGATAGATGGACAGCCTCTTAAAATTGTTAACCAAGATAAAAATAAAGGAAATTGTATTATTGGGGACGCATTTAACTTTTCCTTTGGCATATTTCTTAATTTTTCTTACATAAATATTTGCTTTCCTTATGAGCGTTGTCTACTGTGGATTCTCTTTTAAACTTCTTCTAAATCGTCAACAGTATGTGATTAACCCTTTCGTTACCAATGTGCATAAAATTACCTTTTCTACATTCTTCGGTTGTAATAGTAATAGTACATTAATATTATTTGTCAAGCAATAACATCACTAGGAGAAAGTAAACATAGCATGGCTTAAATGTTAAAAAAATGTATATTTGTTAAATTAAAATTTTAATTCTTTAATTTCAATTTGTAATTAAAAAAATAAAAAAAAAATTAGAAATTAAAAATAAAGAGTTCTAATCTAAATATAAACAAAAACAATGAAGAGTCTTAATTTTAGATTGTTTTTGAAAAACACTTTGTTTTTATTTTTGTCCTTCAATATAATGTATCGCCCTTAACTGCAAAACAAAAGATGTGGCAAAATAAAATGTAAGCGATCGGTATTTAAAAAAAAATTAAAATTAATATAATTATAGAAAAAGATCCTACCATATTTAAAATCTTCGGCACAAAAAGGTTAAGTTCAAAGAGAGGGAAGTAAACTGATGGAATACGCACACATACATCCGTAATTCGGCAAATTTGGACTTATATATGTTTTTAGGCAGCAATTCTGTCAGTTTTAAAATGAATCCCCATGGAAATGGTGCTGGGCAGTGGGTTGCATGGCAACCCAATTACACGGCAGCTCCAGCTAGCTATTCGTATCCGTATCAAGCTGCAGTTCTGCCTCCAGTTGTGTGCCAACACGTCCCGCAACCCGTACCCGTCCAGCACTTCACGCAGCATTTCCCGCAACACGTTGCGCAACATGTACCGCAACATGCGCAATATGTTCAGGTAAAATCAATAGATGAGCAAGAAACTAAAAATTTTATGGGAAAAAACAAACGACAACAAAACTGGGTTAACATTAACCTGCAATTAAAAACGCAAAATAAAACCATAAAAACTTTGACGCAAACGTGCAAGAGGATGCAGAACGAATTAAAAACAATGAAGAAGAAGGTAGCAGACCTGGAAAAAACTCACGAAAACGTATCTCTTATGGAAAGGAGATTTAAGAACCTGTGCCTTCAGCCAGGTCGTAGACCTTCAATTTAATCTAAATTGTTAATTTTTTGACAAAAATAAAATTTAAAAATTTAAGTTTTTTGTTTTTTATTCTTTTTTTCTCATCTTTAGCAAAATTGCAAGTGAACAACAATAAAACCAACCATTTAATCTTCTCCTTTTGCATACATTTGTACTTCTCATTAAATGATCTTTTGCTGTAATGCATTTAAGTGGCAATATAGCTCAGGTGTTAGAGGTTGTATATAAATGTAATGTGATCTGTAGGTCGTGAGTTCAAACCCACTTCAGTTCTTGCCAAAAATGATGTTGACATTTTTTTTTTTTTGGAAAGTGAAATCCAAGATTGGTAAGAACTCGGTTTGAAAACACGACCCTTAAATTGCAAGGAAACCACATCGTACAACAACACCAACTCTTTAAGAAACATTTCATCTTTTTCTTTTGCTACTTCTTTCGGTCCATTAAATCAGTAGTGGCCAGCAGAAGCAGCACACATACAATGATTCTGCTTGACAGCGTACGTGAGCATTGCCTCTGCTGGCCACCACTGCATTAAATGACCGTTTGCTGTAATTAATTCAACTGATAGTTTAGCTCAGGTGGTTAGTGTAGCACGTAAATGTAACATAACCTGTTGGTCGTGGGTTCAAGCCCACTTTAGTTCTTGCCAATATTGATGTTGGCATTATTTTTTTATCTTTGTAAACTATTTTTATGTGCCATCATATATTACGTAATCAATTATTCAATCTTATTTGAAAAAGAGATTAATGGTGGACCATGTTTTTGGGGGTCCAAAAGCGTAAAAAATTATTATTATGGGCCTATACTTCATTTTAAAACACTTTTTTTTCTGTTCGTCTAATTTACTTCTTTGGTGGAGTGCAGCTGCACATAGAATAAAGAGAGAGATGAGAGAATAATTAAATTAACAGTTTTTTTTGTTTTTGTTAGATATATACGTAAGAGATTTTCTGCATTTTTATTTTCTCTTATTTTCTCAACATTAATTTTGGCAAAAGGATTGAATTAGCTTCTCCTATACTTTAATCTGTCAATTTTTAGCGAGCTTGGTGGGCTAGAGTGTAAATGCATCTGTAAGTAATGTATGCGGAATGAGGGGGCTTTTCGTTTTATGGGTTCAAGTCCCGCCCAAAGCTTCCTAATTTTACTTCTTTTTTTTTGTAATGCAGATTTTTATTCACAACACAAAAACTAATAAAAACGAAAGCTAAGGGAGGAAGTTAAGAGAAATATAGTGTGTAGTAATATGCTTTGCAAAACATATTTCTTTACTTTGTCTGCAAATTTGTTTCAGAGTTTTCTCTTGGCAATTAGTTATCGTTGAGTTCTCTTGATGATAAGAAGAAAACGTGTTGTAATCAATTTTAATACATTAAAACAAGTTAAATTGTGATTACGCAAATTTTTGTTTAAACTTTATTTACGTTAACCATTTTGTGGTAAGTCAGAATCTTTCCTAATTAAAATTAAGTTGATATTTGGTTGCCAAGGCGGAGAGTGTGTAACAATACTCTTAACACTGAAAATAATTTCAGTGGTGCCATTCAACTATTTATTAAAGCTATATAAAAATAAGTTGTTTAACCGATTAGACCTTGAGTTTAGAAAATAACTCTATAGCTAACCCTATAGCTTTAATGGTCAAAATAACAAACTTTTGTTTGTTGGATTGTGAAAATAAGCGTTAACATTTTGAAAAAATAATTTTCAAAACTGTTGCTTTAAGCATTCTATCTGTAATCGGCAGATTATTTTTAAACTTAAAATTTCCTAATATTTTAAAATCTAAATAGCTTTAATTTGGTTAGCTTTTTGGTTGCCAAGGCGAAGTTTGTATAACACACTCTGTAATATCAAAATAATTTGAGTAACGTCTATTAAACCTATTACAAAAGCTAAACAACAAAAAGTTATATTAAACCGGTTAGACCTTGAGTTTAGAAAATAACTCTATAGCTGCTTCTATAGCTTTAATGGTCAAAATTACAAACTTTTGTTTGTTAGATTGTAATTTAAGCGTTATACATTTTGAAAATTATAATTTTCAAAACTGTTGCCTTAAACAATCTATCTGTAATCGGCAGACTTCTTAAAAACTTGAAATTTATTAACATTTCAAAATTAAGTTACATTTAGTTTTGCATGAAAATTATTTAAATAACATATGATACGCATGTAACTTTTTAGTCTTAACTAACTGAATTAATATCTTTATATCTGCAAATCTTTGTGGTGCAGTGTGAAATTATGTTGCAATATATTTTGCAATATATAAACATCAATATTACTATTGCAAAAACTTATATATTTAAAAAGTTAGATAAATAACTATTTAAATTACAAGTATATTTTAATAGCATTTTGAAATATTGATTTTTTCTAGATTTACTGCTTACAATGGAAGTAGAGTATTTAAATATAGATGGTGCTCCGGTACCTCACTCTGTTATACCTATAACAGGTGATGGAGCTTGCTTATTCCGGGCTGTGTCCTACGTTTTGTTTGACAATGAAAGTTATGCTCAAGTCATTCGAAAATCAATAGTTCGATTAATAGTTTCCCAATTTAGTTCATTTGTTGATGACACATGTAATTTTAACGGAGATAATTATGCCAATCCTGTGGATTATGAAAATGACATGATTAAACCGCACACGTTTGGTTCTTATGCTGAACTAAAAGCTGCTGCTAAATTGTACCCTATTTATATTGAAGTTTACTTTAATCAAACGCTCATTGCAGTTGCTGGTACAGAGGGCAGTACCATAAAAAGATTTCGTTTCAGTGGAAGCTTATCTGGTGGACATTATGATGTCTACAAGCCTATTGAAACCTTTAATGATAGAAGCTCTCCCACTCAAAATATATTAGAAGTTCCTTCTATGAAAAAAAGAACATTCAAAGAAGAGGTGAACTTACTGATTTTTCTCGAAAAAAACAGAAAAAGATTGAAAATAAGAACTATCATGTTAGGCATCGTGAGGAAATTCAAACTGCAAAAAAAACACAACAAAAGAATACAAAGAGTGCACATTCGTGGAAAGTAAAACATAATTCCGCTTTTTTATACGATTTAAATCTGGCATACAATTCTGATAAATCAGTTGATATTGGAATAATGAATAAGAGATGCTCATTTTGTGGCGCCTTAAAATGGAAGGAAGAGTCAAAAGGTATGTGTTGCAAAGAGGGAAAAGTCCAGCTTCCATCTCTTAAAACATTACCAGATCCTCTTTTAAGTCTTTTAAATGGTGATCACCCAGACCATACACATTTTATGGGGCTTACCAGAAAATATAATAATTGTTTTCAAATGACTTCATTTGGTGCGACAAAAGTTATTAATGAAGGTTATATGCCCACATTTAAAGTACAGGGGCAAGTTTACCCCTTAGTTGGTAGCGTTTTGCCAGCTTCTAAAGAAGAAGCTCAGTTTCTCCAAATTTATTTTATTGGTGGGGACAATGTAGAAGCCGATTTCAGGTGTAAAAACAGTCCTGGAGTTAAAAATGCGTTAGTTAAATCACTACAGTTGATGCTGCATGAAAGTAATCCATATGTAAAGGATTTTAAAACTGCTCTTAAAAGAGTTCCGAAGAATTGTAGCCAATTTAAAATGGTTATTCACGCCAATAAAAAAGCCTGTTAGGGCTCGTAGAGGTCGTTATAACGCACCCCAAGCAAATGAGGTCGCTTTGGTATTAGTTGACCAACAATTTGAAAAAAGGGACATTATTATTGAGGGTTATAATAATCAGTTAATAAGAATCAGTGAACTTCACCGATCTTATGACGCCCTACAATATCCATTAATGTTTTGTCATGGAGAAGATGGTTACACTATAGATATACCCAAAATTGACCCCGTTTCAAAAAAAAACGTTAAGAAAACAGTCTCAGCGTTAGATTTTTACAGTTTCCGAATAATGCTTAGAGAAAATGTATGGAATCACCTGCACTATTTTAGAGCTCTCTTTAGTCAATTTTTGGTTGATATGTATGCTAAAATAGAAACAGAAAGGCTTAATTTTATTCGGCTAAATCAAAAAAAGCTGAGAGCAGAAAGCTACATACATCTTCAAGATGCTATAGGTAGGAATGATGTAGATTTAGCACAGTTTGGACAGATGGTAATTTTACCTTCATCCTTTACTGGCTCGCCACGGTACATGCACGAAAAAACTCAAGATGCCATGACATATGTTCGTTATTATGGTCGTCCTGATCTTTTTATTACATTTACCTGTAATCCTAAATGGAAAGAAATTAAAAGTGCACTATTTTTAGGGCAGAAGCATCACGATCGGCATGATATCATTGCTCGAGTCTTTCATTTAAAGGTCAAAGCTATAATGTCTTTAATTAATCGTCATAGTTTGTTTGGGGAAGTGCAATGCTTTATGTATACGATAGAGTGGCAGAAACGTGGTCTCCCACATGCACATATACTGATTTGGTTAAATTCTAAGATCACGCCTCAACAAATTGATTCAATTATATGTGCAGAAATTCCAGATTCTGAAAAGGATCCTCTCCTATATGAGATTGTTAAGGCTAATATGATTCATGGACCATGTGGCCGCTTAAACATAAAATCGCCCTGTATGAACGAGGGTAATTGTTCCAAAAAGTTTCCGCGATCGTTGCTTAATGAAACTGTTACTGGAAAAGATGGTTACCCTAAATATAGGCGAAGAGCACCTGAAGATGGTGGCTTCACCATGGAAATTAATGGAAACATAATTGACAATAGGTGGGTAGTGCCCTATAATTGTGTTCTCCAGCGGACCTTTGAGGCTCATATTAATGTAGAGCTCTGTAGTTCAATTAAATCCATTAAATACGTTTGCAAATACATCAATAAAGGCAGTGATCAAGCTACATTTAATGTGGAAAGCCCTACTAATGAGGTTCAACTATATCAAAGCGGTCGATATATCAGTAGTTCTGAAGCAGTGTGGAGAATTCTTGCATTCCCCATACATGAAAGGTATCCGGCAATTGTACATTTGGCCGTGCATTTGGAAAATGGTCAACGGATATATTTTGATCCTAATAATCAAAATCAATTAGTTAACCAGTTAACCAACGCTTCAATAACGACACTGACTGGGTTTTTCGAACTTTGTAAAACGGATTCATTTGCAAGGACCCTTCTTTATGTTGAAGTACCTTCCTATTTCACGTGGAACAATAAAAAGTTCCAAAGCAGAAAGAGAGGTAATATTGTACCTGGTTTTCCTGGAATTAGAATGGATGATGTTTTAGGTCGAGTGTATACCATACACCCTAAAAATAGTGAATGCTATTACCTAAGACTACTTCTTCATGAAGTGCGGGGACCAACCTCATTCTTATTTCTTAAAACAGTTAATAACATTACGTATGCTACATTTCAATTGGCATGTAAGGCTTTGGGCTTACTAGAAGATGACACACACTGGGAATATACCCTAAAGGAAGCAGCTTTATGTAAATCGCCAATTCAATTACGTGATTTATTTGCGGTGAAGTTAGTAAATTGTCAAATGGCTGATGCCGCACATCTTTGGGAAATGTATAAAGAAAGCTTTTCAGAAGACATTTTGTACGAGTTTTCTCTAATAGTGGCAGAAGTCAATCAAGATCTACTGGATAGAGTGTTTAATAAATGTCTTATTTTAATCGAAGATATAACACTGTCCATTGGAGGTACGTGTCTATTAGACTATGGTTTGCCCGAACCGATTAGAGTTAGTAGACCACTTCAAAATAGGGAATATTTAAACGAAATAAATTACAATATTAATGAATTCGAATTAAGTAAAGACGAAAATTCCCTTAACGATGAGCAAAGAATGGCATTTCAAAAAATATTACAAAGTGTTCAAAATGAAAACGGTGAAATATTTTTTTTGGATGCCCCCGGTGGCACAGGCAAGACATTTTTATTGAATTTGTTGTTAGCAAAATTACGACATAATAATAATGTAGCATTGGCTGTTGCTTCTTCAGGTATAGCTGCTACGCTGTTAAATGGGGGACGCACAGCCCACTCTGTGTTTAAACTCCCATTGGATTTAATAAATGTAGAAACACCATGTTGCTCAATATCTAAACGGTGTAATATGGCATTGGTTTTTTAAGAATGTAGACTTATTGTTTGGGATGAATGCACAATGGCTCATAAGAGTGCTTTTGAAGCGTTGGATAGAATGTTGAAAGATATTCGTGGTAATGATTTTCTAATGGGAGGTATGACGGTTTTATTATCTGGAGATTTTCGTCAAACGCTTCCTGTAGTTCCTCGAGGAACAAGGGCAGATGAAATACAAGCCTGCTTAAAATCATCATTTCTTTGGCTTACTATTCAAAAATTGTGCCTAACAAAAAACATGCGTGTGCATTTAAAAGGCGATACAACTGCAGGAATTTTTGCACATACATTATTGAGAATTGGAGACGGTCTTTTTCCAACTGTCGAAGGAAAAATAATTATTCCTTCAGGTTTAGGAACTGTTGTAACTTCCCTTGAGGAGCTCACATCAAATATATTTCCGGAAATTTCAAAAATCTCAACCAAATCATTAGATTGGTTTTCGGAGAGAGCAATATTAACTGCTAGAAATGATAGAGCTGTGGTAATAAATAACATACTGTTAAAATCATTTGATGGTATTGAAGTTACGTATAAGTCTATTGATTCAGTCACTGAAGTTGATGAAGCAGTTCATTTTCCGGTTGAATTTCTCAACCAACAAAATCCACCTGGACTTCCCTTACACATTCTAAAGCTTAAGGTTGGTGCACCAATTATGCTGTTGAGAAATTTAAGACCTCCAAAACTATGTAACGGTACAAGATTGCAAGTAAAAGCTCTTCATAACAATTTAATCGAAGCTGTGGTTTTTACTGGCTGTGCCAAAGGAGAAATTGTTTTTATACCACGAATACCCCTAATACCATCAAATCTACCGTTTCAGTTTAAAAGACTTCAGTTCCCTGTAAAAGTTTGCTTTGCAATAACGATAAATAAATCGCAAGGTCAGACCTTAAAACTAGCTGGACTAGATTTAAGGGACGATTGCTTCTCTCATGGTCAGTTTTATGTGGCCTGTTCAAGAGTTAGCTCCTCTGAGTCTTTAATTATTTTAGCGCCAGAAGGAAAATCAAAAAATATCGTTTATAGAGAAGTCTTGCAAAAATGTTAAACATTTCTAATTAAAATGCACTGTGGAATAGGCCTCATGGGGAAACCACAAAAAAAACGCGCCAAAACCTTGACCTCTATGGTGGTGTGGAAATGTGGAATGGTTTTAGTTTAAATAAAGTAGCAAATAAAAATGTTAATCAAAAGTATAGTTTTAAGCGATATAGTTAGGAAATTGCTAATCTTAATTTCCGCAGGCGAAGCTGCGGGCTACCTTGCTAGTGATATTTATATTGTTAGATGAGAGGAGGTCCCTTTCGCATTATGGTGGCATACACTTGGATTAAAGAAATACAAAAATCTCAGAAATAAGTTATGCAAGCGTGCGGTATGTTTTAATAGGAGATTCTGGAGTCTTTGATCTTATACCGATCACACATAAGCGTGAATTCGAATTCTTGAATACATTTTTTTAATACTCAATATTTCATTATATAGTAATCTATTATCTTCCTGGAATGCCCTCTGTGGTAAGTGGAGGGAACTAAGATGTTGACTAAAAAAAATTGATTTCGATAGCCTTCCTCCTCTCCTTTCGAAAAGTTTTGTAATTACTCTGTGGTCCACATCAAACCATCTTTAGTTCCTATACAGTGGGGTGTTCACTCAAAGATGAAGACTTGCGACAAGTCCAGTCCGGTTTAAAAAATTTAACGTGTAATTACAGGCCAATTCCAAGGCTTAGAAATGTTTCAAAATGTTTGAAAGAATCGTGGTTGGGCTCCAGTCTTTCATATGGGTCGCAATATTAGCCCTAACAGTCATGGTTTTCATGTCGTCGACTACTAAAATCATTTTTAATTAGAATTGGTTTATACTTTTTAAAAACCTTTGATAAGGTCTGGCACAATGCTTAACCGAAAAGAATGCATTCTTCAATCCTAAAATGGATCAGATCCTATTTAAAGGGCATGGTGTATAGGGTGGACAACAATGTTTTTTCTGGTAAAGTCATGGCTCCCTCCCGGAAGTGCTCTGTTTCGGTTTTTTTTATTATTTTTATAAAGAGCACCCGGCGAACTTTGTCTCCCCCCAATTTCACGACTTCATAGTAATAATAAAACACTGGTAATTCAAATTGCATAAAAATTTATTTGACTCGAAATCAGTGGAGAGCGATGTGATAAACAATATTTTTTGTTTTGTTTTCCTGTGCAAATAATGATGACGGCTTTCCCACACGCGAACAGGCTACGTATAACTGCCAATGTGAAAAACATTGATATTCCAGATTAATCCCGCATCCAACGATTGGCCTTGCAATTTATTGATTGTCATCGCAAATGCCAATCAAACTGGGAACTGAATCCTCTTGAATTGGAATGGAAGATCTGTTGGAAAAATCGGAATTCGTGGGATAAGAACTTCCTCTCCCTTAAATTTGCCCTTAATAATCGTCGCATAAATCAACTGATGAACAGTTTTTCAACGGACAACCGCGAACCGTTGCATAATCTCGGATGATTTAGATTCCGCAGAATTTTAATAATTGATCCCACTTTCCGATGCAAATTATGCGGCGGAGTTCCTGGTCGCTTCATCCTCGTCGGTCACGCTGTCAACGGATCTGTATGAATTCAGTTCTCCAGCGATTTGACTTTGAATAACGAAATTCAAACTATCTACGTCCTTATTCTTAGCTGCTAGTATTGCCCGTTCACTAATCCAATCGAGATTTTTATAATTTTGTGCAATGTCGGGAAACACTCTTGTGATGAGTTCTCTTTCGACGATGTGAACTCGCAAAAATTTGCTGGGAACGATATTAGTTCATTCGAAACATCAACAGGAATTTCGCCATTGCCAAGCGCCAGCAGTTGTCTCGAGAATTCAGCAGCGGAGGGGTCAT
The DNA here is from genome assembly GCA_018153365.1 of Drosophila fuyamai. Classification (NCBI taxonomy): domain Eukaryota; kingdom Metazoa; phylum Arthropoda; class Insecta; order Diptera; family Drosophilidae; genus Drosophila; species Drosophila fuyamai. The sequence continues at coordinate 206,216 of JAECXW010000887.1, read as the reverse complement.
TCTGCAATGCGACTCTCATATTCGTGAATAATTTAAACTTCTTGAAATATCGCCACAAAGAGGACGATTTTAGTCATGCATTAACTTCATCGGCAGCCGTAGATTTCGGGATGACGGGAAGCGTTTGACGAAAATCTCCGGACCGCAATAGCAAAGCCAAATAGTTTCGAATCACCTCGTAAATCTGTCATCATTCGCTCAACTGCCTCCAAAGCTCGTTTATGCGCCATCGTGCATTCATCCCAAATGATTATTTTGCATTCTTGCATCAATTTCGCTGTCGCCCAATTCTTGCTTATTGTGCACGTTGTCTGGTCAACCGTCAGAAGATTCATGGGTAGCTTCAAAGTGGAATGTGCAGTTCGACCGCCTTCCAACAATGAAGCAGCAATACCAGATGCAACAGCCAACGCAATTCGAGATCTTGACCGAATAGTTCCCAGAATTAACGAAATGACGGATGTCTTGCCTGTCCCACCACGAGCATCGAGAAAGTATAAGCCTCCCGTTTCATCGTCAACAACCTTCATTATCGAATCACGTGCCGATGCATTTATTTCTGCACGTACCTCTTGCGATCGATTATTACGGACATTCTGAGAATGTATTGCATTGCGTGAACGCCGTCCAAGTCTTGATCTAAAAGCAAATAAAATTCAAAATCCTCAAACAGCTTATTTTAAAGGAAATACATACCCTCAACAAGAACAACCCTCCACATCTAAAAATACTAACTTCCCAGTTCTCAAACGACTAAGACCATCGGACAGTGATCAAACCAAAATGTCTATTGACGAATTGAGATTTCAAGACGCACACGAAAACGAACAAATACAACCTAATTATTATGAACAACAGTATTATGACCACAATCAATACCATGGGTTGATTAATGAACAACAACAGCAACAACAGGTACAATACACCCAAAATAAAGATGAACAAAATCAAAATAGTTCAGGACCAAACGAAAATTTTCGGTTAACTGCCCCGGACAACACCAATACATAGAAATAGCATACAAAGGCTGCACATACAATTGCCCTATAGACACAGGATCCAAAATAAATATGATCAATAAAAATATATTTTGTCTTCCTATTCAAAATACTATATGCGAAGTTTTGACATCAAATGGTCCTATTACATTGAAGAATTTAATTATGTTACCAAGCAATAGTATTTTTAAAACAAATAAACCATTTTATGTACACAATTTTTCTAATAATTATGATATACTAATTGGCAGAAAATTGTTAAAAAATGCATAATCAATTATAAATTACAAAAATAGCAGAGTTACTCTTTTTGATAAAACTTACAAATTAATAACTTCAAAATCAGAAAACAAAACTAAATTTGTATATTAAAAAGCTTACTAAATAAATTCAAAAATCTTCAATATGAAGAAGGAGACAATCTAACATTTACAAATACCATTAAACACGTACTAAATACAACACATAACTCCCCAATTTATTCAAAACAGTACCCACTTGCTCAAGCGCACGAAATGTAAGTCGATAACCAAGTACAGGAAATGCTTAATCAAGGATTAATTAGGGAAAGTAATTCACCTTACAATAGTCCTACCTGGGTAGTACCCAAAAAAACTGATGCTTCTGGTAAAATTAAGTATAGAGTAGTAATTTATTATAAGAAGCTCAATGAAATAGATATTCCCGACAGATATCCACATCCACTACCAAATATGGAGGAAATCCTTGGTAAACTAGGTAAATGCTAATATTTTACAACTATCGATTTGGCGAAGGGATTTCATCAAATAGAAATGGACCCAGAATCAATATCTAAAACTGCACTTTCCACCAAAAGCGGTCATTACGAATACCTTCGAATGCCATTTGGCCTGCTACTTTTCAAAGGTGCATGAATAATACCCTTCGAACGTTACTCAATAAACACGGTTTAGTTTATTTATATGATATCATCATTTTTTCCACATCCCTTACCGAACATTTAAATTCATTACAGCTAGTTTTTTCTAAGCTTGCAGAAGCAAATTTAAAATTGCGCTAGACAAATGTGAATTCTTAAAAAAGGAAGCTAGTTTTCTTGGTCACATCGTAACCCCTAATGGTATAAAACTATACCCCCTTAAAGTTAAAGCCATAGTTATACCCGTTACTCGTAGAGTAAAGGGGTATATTGTATTCGTGCAAAAGTATGTAACAGGTAGAAGGAAGCGTTTCCGACCCTATAAAGTATATATATTCTTGTTCAGGATCACTAGCCGAGTCGATCTAGCCATGTCCGTCTGTCCGTCTGTCCGTCTGTCCGTCCGTATGAACGCTGAGATCTCGGAAACCATAAAAGCGAGAGGATTGGTATTTTGCATGTAGATTTTAAGAGTTCCTACGCAGCGCAAGTTTGTTTCAAAATGGTGCCACGCCCCCTCTGACGCCCACAAGCCACAAGCTGTGGCCACAGTTTTGATGCTGTTATGAAAATTTTTTTTGATATGTATTTGTTTCCTCAATACCTTTCGATTGGCCAAATAAAAGTTTGCCACGCCCACTCTAACGCCCAAAAACCCATTAAACGCTTAAGCCTGGCTAGCGCCTACATTTCCGCCTTTCATGGCGTATACAATAGCGCCATCTAACGGATGACTTTGGAACAGCTGGCCAAGGCGCTCAACAGAGTCAACGTTAATTCTCGATAAGGATTATTAAAGGAAATTGCGATGGCTTTCATTTGTCAATACCGAACTATATCCCAAGAACTATGCAAATCAAGTCAAGTTAGCCATAATGGAGGTCTGAGTCAAACCATGGCGTATGTGTGTATGTTTGTAAGCATATACATATGTATGTATTTACATTGTACACAGTTGCAATTGCCCTGCAAAGAAGGCATATTTATATTAAGTTGTTTAGCTGAGTAACGGGTATCTAATAGTCGAGGCACTCGACTATAGCGTTCTCTCTTGTTTCATATCCAATTCCAACAAAAGTAAAAGAGATCAGAGCTTTCCTTGGATTAACCGGTTATTATCGTAAATTTATCCCAAACTACGCAGACATAGCAAAACCAATGACCAAATGTTTAAAAAAAAGGAGCAAAGATAGATATACAAAATCTCGACTACATAGAGGCATTCAAAAAACTTAAAGCTTTAATTATTAGAGAACAAATTCTCCAATTACCCGATTTCGAAAAAAAATTCACTTAAACCACAGATGCCAGTAATCTAGCCCTTGGGGCATTATTTACTAGGACGACATTTTCTCATTGCTAGTGACCATCAACCTCTTAGATGGCTGCATACCTTAAAAGAACCCAATGCCAAATTACAAAGATGGAGAGCCAAGTTAAACGAATAACAATTTAAAATCGACTATATTAAAGGGAAAGAAAATTCAGTTGCCGATGCATTATCAAGAATTAAAATTGAAGAAAATTACCACAGTGAAGTTACTCAACATAGTGCAGAAGAACCTAATGCATTTAACAGAAAAACCAATAAATTATTTCAAAAAACAAATCATTTTCATTAAATCCGATAACAACAAAGTAGAGCATTCAACAATATTCGGTAATTCCATCACCACAATCCAATATAATGTAATGACACTCGACAAGGCCAAACAGATTTTACTTGATCATTTTATTCATAGAAACATTGCCATTCATATTGAAAGCGATGTAGATTTTGAAATCATTCAAAGAGCACACAGGGAAATTATTAATACCACTTACACTAAAGTAATTCGCAGCCTCCACCTATTAAAGAATGTTTGTTCATACACCGAATTCAAAGAAATTATACTTCAATCACATGAAAAACTTTTAAATCCAGGCATACAGAAAATGACAAAATTATTCAAAGAAAATCACTTCTTTCCAAATAGCCAACTATTAATTCAAAATATAACAAATGAATGTAACATATGCAATTTGGCTAAAACAGAACACAGAAATACCAAAATGCCTTTTAAAATCACACCCAACCCTGAACATTGTCGAGACAAATTTGTGGTAGATATTTATTCATCTGAGGGAAAACATTACATCAGTTTAAGGCAGACAGAAACGGAGCTTTCACCAGCTTGACTCTAAATCGATGGCTTGAAGCAGAAGGAATTGAATTACAACTTAACACGGCAAAAACCGGTGTAGCAGACGTCGAAAGACTACATAAGACAATAAATCAAAAAATCCGAATAATCAACTCATCCGATAATGAAGAAGTCAAATTAAGCAAGATAGAGACAATTCTTTACAAATACAACCATAAAATAATACATGACACCACTGGACAAACACCTGCTCAAATATTCTTATACGCTGGACATCCAATATTAAACCCTCAAAACATTAAAGAAAGGAAAATAGATAAAATAAATACAGATCGACAGGAATTTAACATTGACACTAGATACAGAAAAGGTCCACTTCAAAAGGGAAAATTAGAAAATCCATTTAAGGCAAATAAAAATGTAGAAAAAATAGACGAAAACCATTACAAAATTACTAATCGAAATAGGGAAACCCAATACTACAAAACACAATTTAAGAAACAAAAGAAAACTAATGCCGTTAAACTTCCACAGGAACCATCTGTACAATGATGTTGTTTTTATTATTCACCACGGCCCACACTCAACAACTTCAAATAACCAACACAGACTCCGACCTTGGCTATTTACTCTTCTCAAGCATTCCAATTCAAATACCGGTAGTGTATGAACATCACTGTTTAAAAATTAATTTAACGGAAATCAATATTTTCACTGAACCTTTTGGTAACAATATCAAAGACTCGCCCAGAATGAAATATTTATACAACAAATTACTGAAAGAATTAAATGGTTTAACTATTCATCAGAAAAATAGGCAGAAACGTGGACTATTTGACACAATAGGTTCATCTTTTAAATTTCTTTTTGGCACACTTGATGAAAACGATAGGGTAAACATTAACAAAAAAAATAGATATAATTGCAGAAAATTCAATTCAACTTCATAAATTAAATGATGTCATAGAGTTTGTGAATGAAGGACTGGAGATACTTACTAACTACGAAAATAACCGCAATAGTATTGACACACTTGTTTATGAACTCATGCAATTTATTGAGTACATTGAAGACATAGAAATGGGCATGCAACTTTCACGACTTGGACTTTTTAACCCAACGTTACTCAATTACGACAAACTAGATTGCATTGACAACCAAAATATACTTTTAATCAAAACATCAACGTGGATTGACTACAAAAATAACGAATTACTACTTATTTCACATAAACCTATTAACCACAAAATCATTGACACCATTAAAATAATTCCTTATCCCGACCATAATGGGTATCAGTTAGACTATTCAGATCAACAATCATATTTAGACTATTCAGATCAACTTTTTCGAAGATGAGAATAAAATTTATAATCAAGACAAAGAAGTTAATAATGAATGCATTAAAAATATAATTAAGCCTGAAAATCCAATTTGTAATTTTATACCAATTCTTTCAAAAGAAATGATTCAATACGTTGAACCAAATATTATACTTACATGGAATCTAACTGAAACCACAATCGAACAAAATTGTCAAGAATTAAATGGCGATATAAAAATAAATGGAAGCAAAATTATTAGAAGAAAACAATGTAAAGTTAAAATTGGAAATGTTAGGTTAGGTTAGGACGGGTCTGTGGGGGTCCATTGTGATACCGTATGATCTCTATTTTTGGGTCCCCTATCCGTTAAGAGTCAGCCTGTAGGTTGGTCGATCAGCAAGTCCCCCATCCGGAGGATTTAATAAAAGAGCTTAGACTCTTCAGGTTAGTCTGCGATATTTCGGTCAGGTCATTTATGAAAGGATATCCTAAGTTTTTCAGTCTAAGCCTGCATAGGGCTGGGCATGAACAGAGTAGGTGTTCCACCGTTTCCTCTTCTTCCTCATTCCTGCAGCTTCTACAAAAATCATTTTTTGGGGCTTTTAGCCTGCCGGCATGTGCGCCAACGAGCCAGTGGCCTGTGAGTACTCGAATTAGCATGCCGCACTCAGTGCGGCTGAAATTGAGTAGTTCTGATGTTTTCTTATTGCTTATTGCAGGCCATGTCTGGTGAGAGATTCGGCATTGCGGTGTGTTTTGCCAATGAGTGTTGGCTAATTTCCTGAAATGGTTTTTAATAATTAGCTTGCAAGTAGCCATAGGCATGCCAACATTCTCCTTTCCTGGAAGGAGAGGTATGGTGGTGCCTTCACCTTCCCGGTGACCCGGAACCCATATAAGGCTGACAGTAAACTGACTAGCCATCTCGTGGAGAGATTTGCGACAGTCTGCTATTGTTCGGGAGCTTGTATTCATCGAGTAGATTGATTTAATAGCCGCTTGGCTATCACTATATATGTTTATGTGTCTGTTCTGGGTGTTTAAGTCCCTTAAACAGACGAGTGCTTCCATTATAGCATACACTTCCGCTTGGAAGACACTGCAGTGGTCAGGAAGTCTGAATGACCGCCTGATCTCTAATTGCTCGGAGTATATGCCTCAACCAACGTGTCCGTCTAGTTTGGAGCCGTCTGTATATAAACAGATTGCGTCTATTGAGCCCGGTCGGCCACGATCCCATACTTCCCTGCCTGGGATCAGAGCTTCGAAGGGCGTGTGATTGTATTCACGGGTTTTACATAGATCCGTTTTTGGCGGGATCAATTTGTCATGCTGAAGAATCTTAGCGTGACCATACAGTTGGGCTTTCCATTGCCCTGTATCCCTTAGTCGAATGGCTGCCGATTTCGCCATTTCCATTCCTGCTAAGTCCAGGCTCTGGAGGTTCAAGATCGCATTCAGCGCTTCGTTTGGGGTAGTTCGAAGGGCTCCACTAATACACAAAGCCGCCATGCGCTGCACTTTGTTAAGGGGAGTTAAGATACATTGTGTGTGTAAAGCGGTCCACCACAGAGCCACTCCATGTAGTAGGATTGGCTTGACTACCGCTGTGTATATCCAATTGACGATTTTAGGGGACATACCCCATCTTAGCCCGATTGCTTTTTTACAAGAGTAAAGTGCAATGGTCGCTTTCTTGGTTCTCTCTTGGTTGTTTAAGCCCCATTTAAGACGCTTATCTAATACTAACCCCAAGTATCTTGCGTGCTCGCTAAAAGAGAGATTACAGTGGTTTAAAGTGGGTGGGTTAAGTTTTGGGATTTTGTATCTATTTGTAAAAAGAACTAGTTCCGTTTTTGAGGGATTTACCCCAAGTCCGTTCTTTGTAGTCCATTCCGATAGTGTTTTTAGTTTTGCGGTCATAAGATCGCATAACGTTTGTGGATACTTACCATTAAAGATGATAGCGACATCGTCTGCGTATGCCACTATTTTACAGCCTCCTCCTTCAAGAATCCGCAGTAGTTTATTTACCGCGATATTCCATAAGAGGGGTGATAGTACACCTCCTTGCGGAGTGCCTCTGCTTAATAATCTAGTCTGGGTTGAGGTCCCTAGTGTGGCCGTGACCAGTCTGCTTATCAGCAATTTGTGGATCAGCCCCACCAGCGGTGGCTCAACCCCTAGTTCAGTGAGGGATTCTGTTATTGCCGTGGGGAGCACGTTGTTGAAAGCTCCTTCTATGTCAAGGAAGGCGATCAAGGTGTATTCTTGTATACTGAGTGATTTCTCGATGTTTATTACCAAGTGTAGCGCCGATTCGGTCGACTTACCTTTGGTGTATGCGTGTTGCGCCTCTGATATCTGCGTCGGGTCAATGATATCTCTAATGTGTAGACCTATCAGTCTTTCTAGGATTTTTAGCAGGAATGAAGTCAGACTTATCGGTCTGAAATCCTTCGCTGAAGTATGGGTGGCTTTTCTGCCTTAGGGATGAAAACGACTTTCGTTTCCCGCCATGCTGTAGGTAGTTCTCCTACTGCAAGAATGGTCTGGAAGATTTTTCTCAGCCAGTTTATAGCTAGTTCTCCTGCTTGCTGAATATGTGTCGGTGATATATTGTCCGGTCCCGGTGATTTGTATGGCTTAAAACTATGAATGGACCAGTTTATATTACGGTCTGATAGTAGGAGACTTAAGTTTATTCCTTCTCCAGTGTGTCTTCCTGGGGGATGTCCTGTTTGCAGGCTCCCTGGGAAGTGAGCGTCTAGGAGTAGGTTTAGGGATTCTTCACTAGAGTCCGACCATGATCCGTCAGCCTTTTGGAGATAGCCCAAGGATACGGCTGTCTTGGAAAGTATTTTTCTGAGCCTTGCGGCATCAGTTGTCTTTTCAATATCCGAGCAGAAGTTCTGCCACGCAGTTCTCTTCTCTCTTCTGATGGCCTTTTTGTATGTGGCTAGTTCCTTTTTGTAGCTTTGCCAGTTTATGTCCTTATTTGCAGCTTTCGCTCTGTTGAACAGGTTTCTGCATTTGGCTCTGAGGATTGATAATTGCTGGGTCCACCAAGGAGGTTTTTTCCTTCCTCTTGGTTTCCCTAACGGGCATGCAGCTGTGAATGCCGCTTTGCATGCTTCTGTGAATTTGTTTACTATATTGTCTAGCTCCTGAGTGCAAAGAGTGATTTCTGGTGGCTCCCTGTGGAGGAAGTTCGATAGAATTTCTTTGGTATTTATTCCAGTTTGCCCGCCTGGGGTTGGCAAAGCTGACCGGCGCAGGTGACACTAGGGACAAAGTTGTCTCTATAAACCTGTGATCTGAAAATGAGTGCTCGTCGGAGACAGCCCAGTTTGTGACTGTGCTTATGAGTGAATCTGATGCCAGGGTTAGATCTATGATCGTTTGGCACGTTTTTGTTATAAAAGTAGGGGTATTGCCAAAGAAATAAGTTCGAATTTAGAATGAATTCAAATAAAGACTCACCTCTGTCGTTGTTGATAGGGCAGCCCCACTGATTTGCATCGCATCCTATCACCAAACCTTTTTTAAGCTCTTCACATTCCTGTACCAGTCCTCTGACTAGCGCGTCTGGGGGGTCTACCTTTTCAAAAGCCATGTAAGCCGATAGCATCCTAAAAGAGCCGCCTTGCAGCTCCAGGCTTATTGCTGTGTTGTCTCCGTTGCTGTAGTTGCGAAGCAGAAATGTACTAAGATGCCGTTTGGCTAAAATGCAGGTTCGAATTTTACCTTGTTTGTCAAGCATAAGCTTGTAATCTTTTGTTCCTAGTCCAGCAACCCTGCCTCCTGCTACCCAGGGTTCCTGAACTAAGACCACGTCGGCTTCGCCTTTGGCCAGGCGAAGCAAAAGAGAAGCGGACGCTCTTTACTGTGATGTAGGTTGATCTGCAGGAGTCTTAGCGACATCCCCAGCTGCAACCTCCACCACAGTAACGTCGGCCTCCGAATCGCTCAGGTCCACTTCATCGATTGCCGGTCCCTTCGCACGCATCTCTCTGCTCAGCGACGAGTCGGTTGAGTAGCCGTCCTCCGGCACACCAGGGGCCTCCACTTCCTCCGCAAGCACCTGCTCAGCTGGGTTGCCGGCAGGACTTCCAGAGGAATTAGAGTCCCCTTTATAGATCTTGATATGTACGGCACTGAACCCATAGAAATTGGAAATTGGAAATGTTATTTTAAGCGAAAATTCGTTAGGTCCAGAATTTGATTTAACAGCATTGTATTCACCGATTAATGTAACTAAGATAAAGATAGTAGAACATAATGACGTTTTAAAACTAATTTCAGAAAATAATAACACACTTTACATAATTATAATATTAGTAGTTATCGTTCTTATTAATTTTCTTGTCCTGTCAAAATTTTTTCCACTAAATCCACTTACCTTTTTATATACAAAATTTAGAAAACAAGCAAAAAATAATCAAGAACCACAACAAGAAATAGAACAAAACCAGTTGCATGCATTGTACCCTGAAATGCCAGGCCAAGCATAGGCAACCCCTTTTAAGGAGAGGGAAATGACATATTCACATATCCACTTATGTACTAAGAAATAAGAATCTGCAGCGTAAGCGATCGCACGCTGAACCAATGTAAGCAACCACATCCGGAGCAGGCGATGCTGCATCCCAATAACATAAACAATTCTTTCAATGACTATGTCACGCTCTCTGAGTGGCACTCTTATTCTCAAATTATTATGTACAATCAATATCCCAAGCCGGCGATCTCGCTCGCCAACTTATGTAAACAAAGAGCAGCACAAGTAATATTTTTGTCACAAGAATTTAGTCTTAAGCTGAGATCTATCGAATAAAGACGTGAAACTAATTCTTCGGTTTTGAATTCAACTTGGCGTTGTCCTTAGTCAACTGACGGGACATTAGTTCGACTCAACAAAAATACAAACACTTAACTATATATATATAGATTTAAACTAGTGCATAAAATATTCAGATTTTTGAAATTTGAGTCAGTTAATCCAGTTGTAGATTGTGAACTTATCCAAAATTACTTAAGCGAAGTAAGTAATTGGTATTCCCTAAATTCCCCGCCGTTAAACTTTTTAAAACGTTTCTTGGTTGAGTGAAGCAAAACGTTTAATAATGTACTTTGCACATATTATATTTATATTCATTCTCTTGACTTATAGAATAAACTTCTGGACTTTGGAGCTATATTTGATTCCAAATTAATCTTTGTTGAACACAAAACTACAAAAGTTTTGTTTGTGAAGCGCAATCCTAAGCTCAGGTTGTTTTCATCAGTTATGACCAGCTATGACTACCTGTTTTGTTTTCTGGTTTTTGGAAATAATTTGCCAAATATGAAAACAGGGTCTATTCGAGTTTGGCGTGTACATTAAAAGCTATAAAAATAATCCTATTCTTCGAAGTTAAGTCTCATGTGTGTTACTTTTGAGATGGGGTTGGTGTGTTGTTGTGCTTTTGTTACTTTCTCCCTTTGTAAATAATCTAGATGCATATGCTATTAGTATCTGAGTTCCATCATACAGATATTCAAATGTTTTTTGACATTCATCTGACCACTTAAATTTAATATCTTTCCTATATGATCTAGTTATATGGCGTGAGTAGTCGTAGAAATTCTTTATAAAACGTCTGTTGTAATTGAACGAATCTTCTTGTACTGTCTGCGTTTGTTGGTATTCAGTCTGAAAAATTAGATCTTTTCTGGTTGCAGTATAGGGTTGTGCTTCCTACATAAGTCAAAAACGCATTTAAGGTTTTTAATCATATGTTTTTCTGAACAACAGAGAACAATTGGGTCATCCATAAACAAGAATGCCTGCAAAAATTCGATACCTGCAAATGCAATTGTCAACAACCTTTGAAAGGAATTTTGCGCTATTTTTAAACGATAAGGTAATTTTGTGAAGCGATAGGAGCCATTGCTCATGAGAAATGACGTTATATATCTTGAGTTTTCTTCGAGTTCTATTTCATGAAACAGCAGCCAATGATAATAAAGAACGTTAGTAGAAACGGCAGCAGCGGCAGAGCCGGTGGCAGCGATGGATCGACGCATAGTCATAATGAATAATTTTGGTTTCGCTTGCCGTCTTCAAGGCTGAGATGAGTGACATTATTTTTGCCTTGGTTATTATTGACTATGATAGGACTAGCTAGTTTCGTCTGCACGTCACCTCAGACTCATCAGCTATCTACGGGGATGGAAGCAGAGCGTCAGAAACTCCCCAATGTTACGATCAGAGAAGCTTTTTGGCAATTGTAAGTTGCCAAAGTTCATTGGTTTTAACATAGGTGGAGTTCTGTCGTTAAAGCTTCTATCAGTGTGTGAAATTTTTCAGTGTTTTGTCTGTTGAAAAACCCTCGGTTTTTTCGATATGCAGACTGGCAAATACAACAAATAGATGAAGTTTGTTTTTAATTGCTGAATTTTTGGGCGAGTGGATCCCTAAACCACGAAAATAAATAAATATATATGTAGAAATAAATTATTTATCCAAGAATAATAAATTAATAAATTTTAAAACAGGATAAATTTTAAACAGGATAATTGTTGAATTAGAAAGACGACAAATGTTCAATAAATTTTGGAAACAAAAACCAAGAGCAACTAACAATTTAATTTAATTATTATATTTGTTCGAAAAAATTATTTTAATAATTATCCACAACGAAAACGACGAAAAAAAAAATATTTAATTGAATATCAAAATTAATAGTAGTTGCAAGTGACGGCAAAAATCAGTATACCCGTCCGAATGCAGGGTAGCGCGTCACTTTGATCTTCAGTGCGCCAAACCAAAAGTCCAACAACAATTACAACGTTGCTAACGGCGGACAAGCGAAAGCGAAAAAGGAAAACGAAAAAGTTCACCACTGCAGCTGCTTGTATATGAGGGCTTATGTATTGGTTATGTATAGCGGCTGGGCTGATTTTACCAACTATTAATTTTCGAGTTTCAATAAATAAATTGGGGGAGACAGTGATTGCAATAATATAACACAATTAAATGTTGCTTCCAACGGCGGTCCAAATAGGTTATATAATGTGTATGTGTATATGTATGTGTATTTGTATATAGTAAATTTTAATATAATTTTTATTTTATTTATTATAAATAAATGCATGCACAACTAGCTCTACTATATCGATACGTCTGTGCCAAGAATTGAAAGAGAGGTGCAATTTTTTAGCACAAGATTATAAACAAATTAATTGCTTTTCTTATAAACTCAAGCTTTCAATTTTTGCACAAATACCACTTTCCTTTTGCACATTGAGCAGTCGCAGGGCATCCCTCTGCCAGCAGTTCTTCTGTGGCGAACAGGGTATTTTGCGACCGGCACGAGACTTTAAGCAGGAGCTGCTGTGTATTTTCTATCCACACCGACACGCCGCGGGCAACAATAAAGCACTATGAAATTTGAGTGCTCTGACCTGCACTTTCACTTGCACTTTATATTTTTTGTTTTATGTGTTACTGTCACTAGTTGCCAAAAATAAATATTAATAATTTAAGTGTCCAACCGGAGGCGCCATGAAAAATCAGAGAGACTGCGCTGGCTAAAATTATTATCAGCGAAAATAACAAAAACGAAAAAAAAGGTGTCGACGGCTCAAATCAATTTCAACGAATGCCTTATGCTTCATTTTGCTAAAGAACTTAGAGCCTAGCTTAACGAAGTTTGGCTCTTACTTATAATTTCTTTTATATAATTTTGGGTGTTAACTTATATCAAATGCTATAGCCGAATTCAACGGCCATAAGTTGAATATGCAAAGATATATAACAGCTTTGAAATTGGTCAAACTGACAAAAGGACCTTTTTAAGAAATAGCCGTTGAAGTACTTAAATCAAAAAATGGAGGATCAACAAGCTACAAAATGAAACTACTATACGAAAACTCCAAAAAACTATCTTCGGAGAAGATGTAGATAAATCTTAAATGGCAAAAGCTACTGACTACTAAACAATAGTACAAAATTGTGAGCATGACCGAATTAAGGGGGGATCCTGCTTTAGAAGCTACAAAAAATTCATTCTTTTGATGACTTGTTTAGGAAGAAAAGAAATATTCGATTTAAACGAAACATTTGCAATAGAGGTCGAGGAAAGTATAGGGAAAATAAACAATACCAACAGGAACAACAATAATTACTGCAATAGAAACAGTTATGTTACTGGCAAAACAACAAAAACCCATAAACACTATTATTAGATACAGGCGGGAGGAACAACCAATTATAAATAAATGGTATAAATAGAATTGCTTTCAAATAACTATGCCATACCAAATAATTTCTATATAGTAGATTCCGAATTTCCGATTCCAAGGAATAATATTTAAAGTTTTTATGAAAATACAATTGCCAAATAGACTTAAAACCAAAAATGATTGGGTCATTTTGAGACCAGACAATCTAAATAGCCCTATCAACATTCCAATTCACAATACACTTTAAAACAATCCAAAGTCCTTCGAAAAATTGCTCATAAAACATTAGCCAGTGATATATTTATGGAATTTTCATTGGAAATTCCGGTGCAGATCCTGAAAATACAATACAGACATATTTGGTTTGGAAGCGGAATCAATAGTTATAAATAACTTTTACAAACAAAAGATAAGAATGAAAGATGATGAAAATGTATATATCAACAAGCTAACTTCGGGCAGAGCCTTGCAGAATATTCTGTAAATTATATTCTCCAAAATTATTCATATGATGCATTCTTAACACTCATAAAAATCCCCACTTCCTAACCTTAAAAACACCAAAGTTATGGCAATTCTAATCGTTCAGTTATATGGCAGGGTGCCCCGACTATCAGATACCCGTTACTCAGGTAAAAGGAGTGCGAGGGAGATGGAGATAGAAACTTTGATCACGCATAACTTTTAAACGAATGGTCCGATTTGAAAAATTTCTTCTACATTTCGATAAGTATTGATAAACACAATAAAACTGCATTTTTACTTTTCCGAAATATTTAAATTTATATTTAAATAAAATCGTATATAAGCGATTGTGGGCGTTAAAGGGGGCGTGGCACCTTTTTGAAACAAACTTGCGCTGCGTAGGAACTCCTAATATCTGCATGCAAAATGCCAATCTTCTAGCTTTTATAGTTTCCGAGATCTCAGCGTTCATACGGACGGACAGACGGACATGGCTAGATCGACTCGGCTAGTGATCCTGAACAAGAATATATATACTTTATAGGGTCGGAAACGCTTCCTTTTACCTGTTACATACTTTTGCACGAATACAATATACCCTTTTACTCTACGAGTAACGGGTATAATTAGTGACCATTTGGGTAGAGCTAAATACTTTTCATACTTAGATCTGATGTCAGGATTTCATGAAATAGAACTCGAAGAAAACTCAAGATATATAACGTCATTTTCCACGAGCAATGGCTCCTATCGCTTTACAAAATTACCTTATGGTTTAAAAATAGCGCAAAATTCTTTTCAAAGATTGTTGACAGTTGCATTTGCAGGGATCGAATTTTTGCAGGCATTCGTGTATATGGAAGACCTAATTGTTCTCTGTTGTTCAGAAAAACTTATGATTAAAAACCTTAAATGCGTTTTTGACTTATGTAACGCACAACCCTAAAATGCATCCAGAAAAGATCTAATTTTTCAGACAAGAAGTAACCTTTTTGTCACAAGTGCACTGAATACCAACAAACGCAGACAGTGCAAGAAGATTCTTTGTTTTCATAAGTTGGCAAGCGAGATCGCCGGCTTGGGATATTGATTGTACATAATAATATGAGAATAAGAGTGCCACTCAGAGAGCGTGACACAGTCATTGAAAGAATTGTTTATGTTATTGGGATGCAGCATCGCCTGCTCCGGATGTGGTTGCTTACATTGGTTCAGCGGGCGATCGCTTACGCTGCAGATTCTTATTTCTTAGTACATAAGTGGATATGTGAATATGTCATTTCCCTCTCCTTAAAAGGGGTTGCCTATGCTTGGCCTGGCATTTCAGGGTACAATGCATGCAACAGGTTTTGTTCTATTTCTTGTTGTGGTTCTTGATTATTATACCCGTTACTCGTAGAGTAAAAGGGTATATTGTATTCGTGCAAAAGTATGTAACAGGTAGAAGGAAGCGTTTCCGACCCTATAAAGTATATATATTCTTGTTCAGGATCACTAGCCGAGTCGATCTAGCCATGTCCGTCTGTCCGTCTGTCCGTCTGTCCGTCTGTCCGTCCGTATGAACGCTGAGATCTCGGAAACTATAAAAGCTAGAAGATTGGCATTTTGCATGCAGATTTTAGGAGTTCCTACGCAGCGCAAGTTTGTTTCAAAAAGGTGCCACGCCCCCTTTAACGCCCACAATCGCTTATATACGATTTTATTTAAATATAAATTTAAATATTTCGGAAAAGTAAAAATGCAGTTTTATTGTGTTTATCAATACTTATCGAAATGTAGAAGAAATTTTTCAAATCGGACCATTCGTTTAAAAGTTATGCGTGATCAAAGTTTCTATCTCCATCTCCCTCGCACTCCTTTTACCTGAGTAACGGGTATCTGATAGTCGGGGCACCCGACTATAGCGTTCTCTCTTGTTTTTTGCTTGTTTTCTAAATTTTGTATATAAAAAGGTAAGTGGATTTAGTGGAAAAAATTTTGACAGGACAAGAAAAATAATAAGAACGATAACTACTAATATTATAATTATGTAAAGTGTGTTATTATTTTCTGAAATTAGTTTTAAAACGTCATTATGTTCTACTATCTTTATCTTAGTTACATTAATCGGTGAATACAATGCTGTTAAATCAAATTCTGGACCTAACGAATTTTCGCTTAAAATAACATTTCCAATTTCCAATTTCTATGGGTTCAGTGCCGTACATATCAAGATCTATAAAGGCGACTCTAATTCCTCTGGAAGTCCTGCCGGCAACCCAGCTGAGCAGGTGCTTGCGGAGGAAGTGGAGGCCCCTGGTGTGCCGGAGGACGGCTACTCAACCGACTCGTCGCTGAGCAGAGAGATGCGTGCCAAGGGACCGGCAATCGATGAAGTGGACCTGAGCGATTCGGAGGCCGACGTTACTGTGGTGGAGGTTGCAGCTGGGGATGTCGCTAAGACTCCTGCAGATCAACCTACATCACAGTAAAGAGCGTCCGCTTCTCTTTTGCTTCGCCTGGCCAAAGGCGAAGCCGACGTGGTCTTAGTTCAGGAACCCTGGGTAGCAGGAGGCAGGGTTGCTGGACTAGGAACAAAAGATTACAAGCTTATGCTTGACAAACAAGGTAAAATTCGAACCTGCATTTTAGCCAAACGGCATCTTAGTACATTTCTGCTTCGCAACTACAGCAACGGAGACAACACAGCAATAAGCCTGGAGCTGCAAGGCGGCTCTTTTAGGATGCTATCGGCTTACATGGCTTTTGAAAAGGTAGACCCCCCAGACGCGCTAGTCAGAGGACTGGTACAGGAATGTGAAGAGCTTAAAAAAGGTTTGGTGATAGGATGCGATGCAAATCAGTGGGGCTGCCCTATCAACAACGACAGAGGTGAGTCTTTATTTGATTTCATTCTAAATTCGAACTTATTTCTTTGTAATAGGGGCAATACCCCTACTTTTATAACAAAAACGTGCCAAACGATCATAGATCTAACCCTGGCATCAGATTCACTCATAAGCACAGTCACAAACTGGGCTGTCTCCGACGAGCACTCATTTTCAGATCACAGGTTTATAGAGACAACTTTGTCCCTAGTGTCACCTGCGCCAGTCAGCTTTGCCAACCCCAGGCGGGCAAACTGGAATAAATACCAAAGAAATTCTATCGAACTTCCTCCCCAGGAAGCCACCAGAAATCACTCTTTGCACTCAGGAGCTAGACAATATAGTAAACAAATTCACAGAAGCATGCAAAGCGGCATTCACAGCTGCATGCCCGTTAGGGAAACCAAGAGGAAGGAAAAAACCTCCTTGGTGGACCCAGCAATTATCAATCCTCAGAGCCAAATGCAGAAACCTGTTCAACAGAGCGAAAGCTGCAAATAAGGACATAAACTGGCAAAGCTACAAAAAGGAACTAGCCACATACAAAAAGGCCATCAGAAGAGAGAAGAGAACTGCGTGGCAGAACTTCTGCTCGGATATTGAAAAGACAACTGATGCCGCAAGGCTCAGAAAAATACTTTCCAAGACAGCCGTATCCTTGGGCTATCTCCAAAAGGCTGACGGATCATGGTCGGACTCTAGTGAAGAATCCCTAAACCTACTCCTAGACGCTCACTTCCCAGGGAGCCTGCAAACAGGACATCCCCCAGGAAGACACACTGGAGAAGGAATAAACTTAAGTCTCCTACTATCAGACCGTAATATAAACTGGTCCATTCATAGTTTTAAGCCATACAAATCACCGGGACCGGACAATATATCACCGACACATATTCAGCAAGCAGGAGAACTAGCTATAAACTGGCTGAGAAAAATCTTCCAGACCATTCTTGCAGTAGGAGAACTACCTACAGCATGGCGGGAAACGAAAGTCGTTTTCATCCCTAAGGCAGGGAAAGCCACCCATACTTCAGCGAAGGATTTCAGACCGATAAGTCTGACTTCATTCCTGCTAAAAATCCTAGAAAGACTGATAGGTCTACACATTAGAGATATCATTGACCCGACGCAGATATCAGAGGCGCAACACGCATACACCAAAGGTAAGTCGACCGAATCGGCGCTACACTTGGTAATAAACATCGAGAAATCACTCAGTATACAAGAATACACCTTGATCGCCTTCCTTGACATAGAAGGAGCTTTCAACAACGTGCTCCCCACGGCAATAACAGAATCCCTCACTGAACTAGGGGTTGAGCCACCGCTGGTGGGGCTGATCCACAAATTGCTGATAAGCAGACTGGTCACGGCCACACTAGGGACCTCAACCCAGACTAGATTATTAAGCAGAGGCACTCCGCAAGGAGGTGTACTATCACCCCTCTTATGGAATATCGCGGTAAATAAACTACTGCGGATTCTTGAAGGAGGAGGCTGTAAAATAGTGGCATACGCAGACGATGTCGCTATCATCTTTAATGGTAAGTATCCACAAACGTTATGCGATCTTATGACCGCAAAACTAAAAACACTATCGGAATGGACTACAAAGAACGGACTTGGGGTAAATCCCTCAAAAACGGAACTAGTTCTTTTTACAAATAGATACAAAATCCCAAAACTTAACCCACCCACTTTAAACCACTGTAATCTCTCTTTTAGCGAGCACGCAAGATACTTGGGGTTAGTATTAGATAAGCGTCTTAAATGGGGCTTAAACAACCAAGAGAGAACCAAGAAAGCGACCATTGCACTTTACTCTTGTAAAAAAGCAATCGGGCTAAGATGGGGTATGTCCCCTAAAATCGTCAATTGGATATACACAGCGGTAGTCAAGCCAATACTACTACATGGAGTGGCTCTGTGGTGGACCGCTTTACACACACAATGTATCTTAACTCCCCTTAACAAAGTGCAGCGCATGGCGGCTTTGTGTATTAGTGGAGCCCTTCGAACTACCCCAAACGAAGAGCTGAATGCGATCTTGAACCTCCAGAGCCTGGACTTAGCAGGAATGGAAATGGCGAAATCGGCAGCCATTCGACTAAGGGATACAGGGCAATGGAAAGCCCAACTGTATGGTCACGCTAAGATTCTTCAGCATGACAAATTGATCCCGCCAAAAACGGATCTATGTAAAACCCGTGAATACAATCACACGCCCTTCGAAGCTCTGATCCCAGGCAGGGAAGTATGGGATCGTGGCCGACCGGGCTCAATAGACGCAATCTGTTTATATACAGATGGCTCCAAACTAGACGGACACGTTGGTTGAGGCATATACTCCGAGCAATTAGAGATCAGGCGGTCATTCAGACTTCCTGACCACTGCAGTGTCTTCCAAGCGGAAGTGTATGCTATAATGGAAGCACTCGTCTGTTTAAGGGACTTAAACACCCAGCCAAGCGGCTATTAAATCAATCTACTCGATGAATACAAGCTCCCGAACAATAGCAGACTGTCGCAAATCTCTCCACGAGATGGCTAGTCAGTTTACTGTCAGCCTTATATGGGTTCCGGGTCACCGGGAAGGTGAAGGCACCACCATACCTCTCCTTCCAGGAAAGGAGAATGTTGGCATGCCTATGGCTACTTGCAAGCTAATTATTAAAAACCATTTCAGGAAATTAGCCAACACTCATTGGCAAAACACACCGCAATGCCGAATCTCTCACCAGACATGGCCTGCAATAAGCAATAAGAAAACATCAGAACTACTCAATTTCAGCCGCACTGAGTGCGGCATGCTAATTCGAGTACTCACAGGCCACTGGCTCGTTGGCGCACATGCCGGCAGGCTAAAAGCCCCAAAAAATGATTTTTGTAGAAGCTGCAGGAATGAGGAAGAAGAGGAAACGGTGGAACACCTACTCTGTTCATGCCCAGCCCTATGCAGGCTTAGACTGAAAAACTTAGGATATCCTTTCATAAATGACCTGACCGAAATATCGCAGACTAACCTGAAGAGTCTAAGCTCTTTTATTAAATCCTCCGGATGGGGGACTTGCTGATCGACCAACCTACAGGCTGACTCTTAGCGGATAGGGGACCCAAAAATAGAGATCATACGGTATCACAATGGACCCCCACAGACCCGTCCTAACCTAACCTAACCTAACATTTCCAATTTTAACTTTACATTGTTTTCTTCTAATAATTTTGCTTCCATTTATTTTTATATTGCCATTTAATTCTTGACAATTTTGTTCGATTGTGGTTTCAGTTAGATTCCATGTAAGTAAATATTTGGTTCAACGTATTGAATCATTTCTTTTGAAAGAATTGGTATAAAATTACAAATTGGATTTTCACGCTTAATTATATTTTGAATGCATTCATTATTAACTTCTTTGTCTTGATTATAATTTTATTCTCATCTTCGAAAAAGTTGATCTGAATAGTCTAAATATGATTGTTGATCTGAATAGTCTAACTGATACCCATTATGGTCGGGATAAGGAATTATTTTAATGGTGTCAATGATTTTGTGGTTAATAGGTTTATGTGAAATAAGTAGTAATTCGTTATTTTTGTAGTCAATCCACGTTGATGTTTTGATTAAAAGTATATTTTGGTTGTCAATGCAATCTAGTTTGTCGTAATTGAGTAACGTTGGGTTAAAAAGTCCAAGTCGTGAAAGTTGCATGCCCATTTCTATGTCTTCAATGTACTCAATAAATTGCATGAGTTCATAAACAAGTGTGTCAATACTATTGCGGTTATTTTCGTAGTTAGTAAGTATCTCCAGTCCTTCATTCACAAACTCTATGACATCATTTAATTTATGAAGTTGAATTGAATTTTCTGAAATTATATATATTTTTTTGTTAATGTTTACCCTATAGTTTTCATCAAGTGTGCCAAAAAGAAATTTAAAAGATGAACCTATTGTGTCAAATAGTCCACGTTTCTGCCTATTTTGCTGATGAATAGTTATACCATTAATTCTTTCAGTAATTTGTTGTATAAATATTTCATTCTGGGCGAGTCTTTGATTTTGTTACCAAAAGATTCAGTGATAATATTGATTTCCGTTAAATTAATTTTTAAACAGTGATGTTCATACACTACCGGTATTTGAATTGGAATGCTTGAGAAGAGTAAATAGCCAAGGTCGGAGTCTGTGTTGGTTATTTGAAGTTGTTGAGTGTGGGCCGTGGTGAATAAAAAAAACAACATCATTGTACAGAAGGTTCCTGTGGAAGTTTAACGGCATTAGTTTTATTTTGTTTCTTAAATTGTATTTTGTAGTATTGGGTTTCCCTATTTCGATTAGTAATTTTGTAATGGTTTTCGTCTATTTTTTCTACATTTTTATTTGCCTTAAATGGATTTTCTAATTTTCCCTTTTGAAGTGGACCTTTTCTGTATCTAGTGTCAATGTTAAATTCCTGTCGATCTGTATTTATTTTATCTATTTTCCTTTCTTTAATGTTTTGAGGGTTTAATATTGGATGTCCAGCGTATAAGAATATTTGAGCAGGTGTTTGTCCCGTGGTGTCATGAATTATTTTATGGTTGTATTTGTAAAGAATTGTCTCTATCTTGCTTAATTTGACTTCTTCATTATCGGATGAGTTGATTATTCGGATTTTTTGACTTATTGTCTTATGTAGACTTTCGACGTCTTATACACCGGTTTTTGCCGTGTTAAGTTGTAATTCAATTCCTTCTGCTTCAAGCCATCGATTTAGAGTCAAGCTGGTGAAAGCTCCGTTTCTGTCTGCCTTAAACTGATGTAATGTTTTCCCTCAGATGAATAAATATCTACCACAAATTTGTCTCGACAATGTTCAGGGTTGGGTGTGATTTTAAAAGGCATTTTGGTATTTCTGTGTTCTGTTTTAGCCAAATTGCATATGTTACATTCATTTATTATATTTTGAATTAATAGTTGGCTATTTGGAAAGAAGTCATTTTCTTTGAATAATTTTGTCATTTTCTGTATGCCTGGATGTAAAAGTTTTTCATGTGATTGAAGTATAATTTCTTTGAATTCGGCGTATGAACAAACATTCTTTAATAGGTGGAGGCTGCGAATTACTTTAGTGTAAGTGGTATTAATAATTTCCCTGTGTGCTCTTTGAATGATTTCAAAATCTACATCGCTTTCAATATGAATGGCAATGTTTCTATGAATAAAATGATCAAGTAAAATATGTTTGGCCTTGTCGAAGAATTAGTTTCACGTCTTTATTCGATAGATCTCAGCTTAAGACTAAATTCTTGTGACAAAAATATTACTTGTGCTGCTCATTGTTTACATAAGTTGGCGAGCGAGATCGCCGGCTTGGGATATTGATTGTACATAATAATTTGAGAATAACAGTGCCACTCAGAGAGCGTGACTTAGTCATTGAAAGAATTGTAATATTATAACTATGTAAAGTGTGTTATTATTTTCTGAAATTAGTTTTAAAACGTCATTATGTTCTACTATCTTTATCTTAGTTACATTAATCGGTGAATACAATGCTGTTAAATCAAATTCTGGACCTAACGAATTTTCGCTTAAAATAACATTTCCAATTTCCAATTTCTATAGGTTCAGAGCCGTACATATCAAGATCTATAAAGGGAACTCTAATTCCTCGGGAAGTCCTGCCGGCAACCCAGCTGAGCAGGTGCTTGCGGAGGAAGTGGAGGCCCCTGGTGCTGGTGTGCCGGAGGACGGCTACTCAACCGACTCGTCGCTGAGCAGAGAGATGCGTGCGATGGGACCGGCAATCGATGAAGTGGACCTGAGCGATTCGGAGGCCGACGTTACTGTGGTGGAGGTTGCAGCTGGGGATGTCGCTTAGACTCCTGCAGATCAACCTACATCACAGTAAAGCAGTGTCCGCTTCTCTTTTGCTTCGCCTGGCCAAAGGCGAAGCCGACGTGGTCTTAGTTCAGGAACCCTGGGTAGCAGGAGGCAGGGTTGCTGGACTAGGAACAAAAGATTACAAGCTTATGCTTGACAAACAAGGTAAAATTCGAACCTGCATTTTAGCCAAACGGCATCTTAGTACATTTCTGCTTCGCAACTACAGCAACGGAGACAACACAGCAAGAAGCCTGGAGCTGCCAGGCGGCTCTTTTAGGATGCTATCGGCCTACATGGCTTTTGAAAAGGTAGACCCCCCAGACGCGCTAGACAGAGGACTGGTACAGGAATGTGAAGAGCTTAAAAAAGGTTTGGTGATAGGATGCGATGCAAATCAGTGGGCTGCCCTATCAACAACGACAGAGGTGTGTCTTTATTTGATTTCATTCTAAATTCGAACTTATTTCTTTGTAATAGGGGCAATACCCCTACTTTTATAACAAAAACGTGCCAAACGATCATAGATCTAACCCTGGCATCAGATTCACTCATAAGCACAGTCACAAACTGGGCTGTCTCCGACGAGCACTCATTTTCAGATCACAGGTTTATAGAGACAACTTTGTCCCTAGTGTCACCTGCGCCGGTCAGCTTTGCCAACCCCAGGCGGGCAAACTGGAATAAATACAAAGAAATTCTATCGAACTTCCTCCCCAGGGAGCCACCAGAAATCACTCTTTGCACTCAGGAGCTAGACAATATAGTAAACAAATTCACAGAAGCATGCAACTCGGCATTCACAGCTGCATGCCCGTTAGGGAAACCAAGAGGAAGGAAAAAACCTCCTTGGTGGACCCAGCAATTATCAATCCTCAGAGCCAAATGCAGAAACCTGTTCAACAGAGCGAAAGCTGCAAATAAGGACATAAACTGGCAAAGCTACAAAAAGGAACTAGCCACATACAAAAAGGCCATCAGAAGAGAGAAGAGAACTGCGTGGCAGAACTTCTGCTCGGATATTGAAAAGACAACTGATGCCGCAAGGCTCAGAAAAATACTTTCCAAGACAGCCGTATCCTTGGGCTATCTCCAAAAGGCTGACGGATCATGGTCGGACTCTAGTGAAGAATCCCTAAACCTACTCCTAGACGCTCACTTCCCAGGGAGCCTGCAAACAGGACATCCCCCAGGAAGACACACTGGAGAAGGAATAAACTTAAATCTCCTACTATCAGACCGTAATATAAACTGGTCCATTCATAGATTTAAGCCATACAAATCACCGGGACCGGACAATATATCACCGACACATATTCAGCAAGCAGGAGAACTAGCTATAAACTGGCTGAGAAAAATCTTCCAGACCATTCTTGCAGTAGGAGAACTACCTACAGCATGGCGGGAAACGAAAGTCGTTTTCACCCACCCATACTTCAGCGAAGGATTTCAGACCGATAAGTCTGACATCATTCCTGCTAAAAATCCTAGAAAGGCTGATAGGTCTACACATTAGAGACATCATTGACCCGACGCAGATATCAGAGGCGCAACACGCATACACCAAAGGTAAGTCGACCGAATCGGCGCTACACTTGGTAATAAACATCGTGAAATCACTCAGTATACAAGAATACACCTTGATCGCCTTCCTTGACATAGAAGGAGCTTTCAACAACGTGCTCCCCACGGCAATAACAGAATCCCTCACTGAACTAGGGGTTGAGCCACCGCTGGTGGGGCTGATCCACAAATTGCTGATAAGCAGACTGGTCACGGCCACTTTAGGGACCTCGACCCAGACTAGATTAGTGAACAGAGGCACTCCGCAAGAATGTGTACTATCACCCCTCTTATGGAATATCGCGGTAAATAAACTACTGCGGATTCTTGAAGGAGGAGGCTGTAAAATAGTGGCATACGCAGACGATGTCGCTATCATCTTTAATGGTAAGTATCCACAAACGTTATGCGATCTTATGACCGCAAAACTAAAAACACTATCGGAATGGACTACAAAGAACGGACTTGGGGTAAATCCCTCAAAAACGGAACTAGTCCTTTTTACAAATAGATACAAAATCCCAAAACTTAACCCACCCACTTTAAGCCACTGTAAACTCTCTTTTAGCGAGCACGCAAGATACTTGGGGTTAGTATTAGATAAGCGTCTTAAATGGGGCTTAAACAACCAAGAGAGAACCAAGAAAGCGACCATTGCACTTTACTCTTGTAAAAAAGCAATCGGGCTAAGATGGGGTATGTCCCCTAAAATCGTCAATTGGATATACACAGCGGTAGTCAAGCCAATCCTACTACATGGAGTGGCTCTGTGGTGGACCGCTTTACACAAACAATGTATCTTAACTCCCCTTAACAAAGTGCAGCGCATGGCGGCTTTGTGTATTAGTGGAGCCCTTCGAACTACCCCAAACGAAGCGCTGAATGCGATCTTGAACCTCCAGAGCCTGGACTTAGCAGGAATGGAAATGGCGAAATCGGCAGCCATTCGACTAAGGGATACAGGGCAATGGAAAGACCAACTGTATGGTCACGCTAAGATTCTTCAGCATGACAAATTGATCCCGCCAAAAACGGATCTATGTAAAACCCGTGAATACAATCACACGCCCTTCGAAGCTCTGATCCCAGGCAGGGAAGTATGGGATCGTGGCCGGCTCCAAACTAGACGGACACGTAGGTGGAGGCATATACTCCGAGCAATTAGAGATCAGGCGGTCATTCAGACTTCCTGACCACTGCAGTTTCTTCCAAGCGGAAGTGTATGCTATAATGGAAGCACTCGTCTGTTTAAGGGACTTAAACACCCAGAACAGACACATAAACATATATAGTGCTAGCCAAGCGGCTATTAAATCAATCTACTCGATGAATACAAGCTCCCGAACAATAGCAGACTGTCGCAAATCTCTCCACGAGATGGCTAGTCAGTTTACTGTCAGCCTTATATGGGTTCCGGGTCACCGGGAAGGTGAAGGCACCACCATACCTCTCCTTCCAGGAAAGGAGAATGTTGGCATGCCTATGGCTACTTACAAGCTAATTATTAAAAACCATTTCAGGAAATTAGCCAACACTCATTGGCAAAACACACCGCAATGCCGAATCTCTCACCAGACATGGCCTGCAATAAGCAATAAGAAAACATCAGAACTACTCAATTTCAGCCGCACTGAGTGCGGCATGCTAATTCGAGTACTCACAGGCCACTGGCCTGTTACATTGTTTTCTCCTAATAATTTTGCTTCCATTTATTTTTATATCGCCATTTAATTCTTGACAATTTTGTTCGATTGTGGTTTCAGTTAGATTCCATGTAAGTATAATATTTGGTTCAACGTATTGAATCATTTCTTTTGAAAGAATTGGTATAAAATTACAAATTGGATTTTCGCGCTTAATTATATTTTTAATGCATTCATTATTAACTTCTTTGTCTTGATTATAAATTTTATTCTCATCTTCGAAATATGATTGTTGATCTCAATAGTCTACATATGATTGTTGAGCTGAATAGTCTAACTGATACTCATTATGGTCGGGATAAGGAATTATTTTAATGGTGTCAATGATTTTGTGGTTAATAGGGATATGTGAAATAAGTAGTAATTCGTTATTTTTGTAGTCAATCCACGTTGATGTTTTGATTAAAAATATATTTTGGTTGTCTATGCAATCTAGTTTGTCGTAATTGAGTAACGTTGGGTTAAAAAGTCCAAGACGTGAAAGTTGCATGCCCATTTCTATGTCTTCAATGTACTCAATAAATTGCATGAGTTCATAAACAAGTGTGTCAATACTATTTATTTTCGTAGTTAGTAAGTATCTCCAGTCCTTCATTCACAAACTCTATGACATCATTTAATTTATGAAGTTGAATTGAATTTTCTGAAATTATATATATTTTTTTGTTAATGTTTACCCTATAGTTTTCATCAAGTGTGCCAAAAAGAAATTTAAAAGATGAACCTATTGTGTCAAATAGTCCACGTTTCTGCCTATTTTGCTGATGAATAGTTATACCATTAATTCTTTCAGTAATTTGTTGTATAAATATTTCATTAAGTTAGTTCTAATCTACCAGTGTAAGAAGAAAGAGTGAAGTGCAGCAAAGAAAAAGTGAAATAAATTATACGTGATTTTTTTCCTGGAAAATATTTACTATTCATTTGGAGAGCCGCCCTGCGCCAGTTCATGATCCATCGACCGGATAATTCCAGAAGAAGTTCCAAGCACCAGCGTTCAACCGGCGGATTTTCCGAAATTTCTCTTCCATAATTCAAGATAAGTACGACCGTTCTTATTTATACTCATTTCTGCCGACCAGCCAGATATTTCCAATTTTTTTTTTAAATCCAATTTCTTATATCTGTCTGATCGGCCATTCCATTGTGCATACGATCGCCATATTCCGGCTTCCTTTTCGTATTGCTATTTCCATCTTCATACGGTCGCCATTTTCCGGCTTCTTTCTTCATATTTTCCCATTTCCATATTCTTGTTCATACGGACATATAATCCAGATGCATGTTATCCAACCCATAAATATTCATAGCTTATGAGTTTCATAAACAAATTTCCAATCGTAGCAACCGCTAAAAAATCTAAGCTTCGCTAGCAAAATCTCCCCTCACTCAAACCGGCCACATTCGGGCTATTATAAACAAATGACCCTTTCCAATCTTAGCAACCGCTGGAAATTCTAGCTTCGTTAACAGAATCTCCCCTCACTCAAACCGAGCCCTGTGAGAACCACATCCGGCCTACTGTAAACAAATGACCCCAGTCATAAACAAAGCTTCCAAATTTTACACTTGGGGTCCGATCTAGTCCGAGCCAGTTGCTAACCAAATTTTTGTCAAATAATCAATTTATTGAGTTTCAATTACTTCTCAATTATTTCATCAGCCAATTGTCCTACTCTCTTAACTTTGCCTAATCTCTTTTAATCTCTTCTGAGCAAGATTCTCTTAAGCCGAGGTTTCATGATTAATATTTTATCAAACTAAGGGCAGTTCTTTTTTGGAGACGACTCGCTCGGTCGTGAAAATCAAATTAAAAATATAAGAATATGTTAAGTGACTTGTGAAAGTGAATTTAATAAAATAAAAGGTGAACATCGAAATAAAAATAAAAAATTAATTTTTTTATAAAAAATTATCAACTAATAAATTTAATTGGCGCCCAACGTGGGGCGTCTTCAAAAGTTCCTAAAATTTTTTTAATGAAAACAAATTAAAAATACAAAAAA
The DNA here is from genome assembly GCA_018153365.1 of Drosophila fuyamai. Taxonomy (NCBI): domain Eukaryota; kingdom Metazoa; phylum Arthropoda; class Insecta; order Diptera; family Drosophilidae; genus Drosophila; species Drosophila fuyamai. The sequence goes on along the minus strand of JAECXW010000887.1, from coordinate 178,149 downwards.
AAACGGAACTCGCGCGGTCAAACAACTCAAAAATTTTGTGGAAAAACAAACCGTCCGCAACCGACACAAACTCTAAGTGATTGTGATCTTTAAAACATTTAAGTGGAAAATAATAAATAAAAAATAATCCATTTAAAAAAAAAAATAAAAGTTGATAAAAAGGTGTACCGAAATTTAAATTCACTAAAAAGCAAGAACACAATAAATAAAATAAAGAACTCAAAAAAGGAAAAACACAAGTAATAAAAAACACATAAAATTAAAATATATATAAAAATAAATAAACCAACACACAAAAAAACCCGCAAAAGAAGGAAGGAAGGGCTGAGGGCATTCCCTCGCCACAGAGCTACACTAAAAAAAATCTATTCACTGACAGGAAGGAAGGGCTGAAGGGCAATCCCTCGCCACAAGCTACACCGGAAAAATTTTAATTGTTTTACCTCAGGAGAAAACAACAATTAACCACGACCAACGGATCAAATCTTGACGACGGTAAACAGGAAGCAGCAAATCGTGAGAAATTGAAAATTCATTATTTTTTTTATTACATATATAACTATATCATATAAAGTTAGCCGATAGTTGATACTTATTGAACCTCTGTAAATCGAAAAACAATCTGGAAAATTTATTAAAAAACTTTGGAAATTTAAATTTGAATATGGCAACCGGTGGGACAGGTCAAAATCCTACCAGCAGTGGTCTGGGATCAAATCTAACAATGGAATTAATAAACCGAGTGGTAAATTTACAGTTGACAGGTTTAAATGCAAAAATTAATGAGCTTAGTAATAAGTTAAACTCAAATGCAAATGTAGTGGAAGAATATAAGCTTCAAGTAATTGACCCCACAGTTAAATGCGATACAACCCTAGAAGTAGTAAAAGCTGTGCCAAAATTTTATGGAGAACAATCCCAGTATGTCGGATGGAGGGAGGCCGCAGAAACATCTATGAGCCTATACAAAATTAATAGTGAACAGTATTTTATTGCCCTAACTATTTTACGGAACAAAATCATGGGAGCGGCGCACGACGCCTTAACTAACCATGGTACCGTATTAAATTTCAAGGCCATACTTTCGAGACTGGATTTTATCTACAATAATAGAAGACCAATCCACGTCCTCGAGTCAGAATTAAGCATTTTAAGACAGGGTAAAATGACAATTACGGACTTTTATAACGAGGTAAACAAGAAAATGACAATGCTTATCAACAAAACCATAATGACCTATGGAAAAGAAAACGAAATTACCAGGGAGACTACAAGAACAATAAGAGGCAACGCCTTAAGAGTTTTCATTTCTGGACTGAATGGTTCAATCTCCGAAACCCTATTCTCTCTAAACCCACCAGACTTACCGAACGCTTTAGCGAAGGTACAAGAACTAGAATCGAACAACTTCCGAGCTCAGTTCGCAAATAAATACTATGGATTTCAGCACGAGACCAAGAAACAGGGAAACAATTATCCTAGATTCAACCAGGTGCAGCCCAATCAAAATTTCAACCCTAAAACGGGAAATAATTGGTATCAAAATAGAAATTATGATCAAAACAATTTTCACCAAAAACAAGCAGTAGAACGTAACATAGAACCAATGGAAGTTGATCCATCAAATCAAATTAAACCCTTTAAAAATTGGCAGGGACATAATGAAAGACAGGGGAATTACAATTATTATAATTCCAACAAAAACTACAACCAACCGTATTCAAGCCGTCCGAACTATTACCAACAAAATAGAAACGAGCCTAAACAAACACATCCACCACTAAAACGCGAACCAACTAACACTATAAATCAGCCCCAAAATAAAACCATGCGAATTAACAACATCGAAGAGAATCATTTTTTAGACCAGGAACAAAAGTAGGGTTACCCTACTTGACGAGGATAGATAGGCAATCAAAGCAAAAATTAAAAATATTGATTGACACAGGAGCGACATCCTGCTATATAAAAAAGGGAATCTATTCAAACAAAAGTGAACTCCCCATATACAAAAGAGTCTCCACTGTAAATGGATACTCAATAATAAAACATTACCACGTAATAACTATTTTTAATACAAAACAAATATTTTACGAAATTGAAGGGTTAGACGCCGATTTGTTAGTAGGATTTAACCTATTCAAAAAAATAGGTGCCATAATTGACACAAATTTAGGCGTCATGAAATATCACGGAAAGGAAGAAAAATTAGTTTTTCATAATAAAGTGAGCGGAAATAAAGCATCCCCCACCGAGGAAAAAATTAATCTTCCCCTAAGTGAATTCATTATAAAAAAATACTTCAATGAATTAGCATTAAATAAAACCGATTCACTCTACGTTGAAAAGAGTAATTGCAGCTCGAAAACCGAGCGTTCCGACGTTGAATTATCCGTCAATAGTGAATTAAATAATATCCAGTTGGAATTTTCAAACCAAGTGGAAAGAATGAAAGAAAATATAATAAATCAAATCGAAACAAAACATTCTACGATCGATATCCAAATTCCATTTCGAACGGATATAAGAGGAGAAATTACTACAATTTATGACAGACCAGTTTACAGCAAACAGTATCCCTACGCTCTGTCTGTCTCAGATTTTGTTAATAGGGAAATAAGCCGAATGCTATCGGAACAAATAATAAGGCCAAGTAGAAGCCCATACAACTCACCCGTCTTAGTGGTCCCGAAAAAGGGACAAAATGAAGACGGAAGCCCTAAGTTAAGATTAGTAATTGACTATAAAAAACTTAACGAGAATACCGTTCCAGATAGATATCCGATGCAGGATCCATCAGTGATCTTAGCAAATTTAGGGAAGGCAAAAGTATTTTCAACAATCGACTTAGAGTCCGGTTTTCATCAAATCTTGATGAAAGACTCCGACATTGAAAAAACGTCATTTTCCATAAATAATGGGAAGTACGAGTTTTTAAGAATGCCATTTGGTCTAACGAACGCTCCTCGAATTTTTCAGAGAGCTATGGACGACATATTAAGGGAACAAGTCGGGAAAATTTGTCACGTCTATATGGACGATATAATTATATTCTCCGACTCAATTCAACAGCATTACCAAGACTTGCTGAAAATAATAAATATTTTATTCAAAGCAAACATGAAAGTTTCTCTAGAAAAATCCAAATTCTTCATGAAAGAAACCAGTTTCTTAGGGTACGTAGAATCCTACAATATCATTAAAACAGACCCCGAAAAAATTTCAACAATACTTAAATATCCGCAAACCAAAAATATTAAAGAACTCAGAAGCTTCCTTGGATTAACAGGTTATTATAGAAAGTTTGTAAAGAACTACGCACTAATAGCGAAACCTCTTACCAAATATTTAGGAGGGGAAAATGGTAAAATATCTAAAACAATGTCTAAAAAAACTTCCATACAGCTGGATGAACCTGCTGTAAAAGCTTTTAACGAGCTAAAACAAAATCTAGTAGCTCAAATAGAATTAACTCAACCCGATTATAACAAGAAATTCACATTGACTACAGACGCTTCAGATTTTGCTATTGGCGCAGTCCTTTCACAAGAAGGTAAACCAATAACTTTTATTTCCAAAACTTTATCGAAAACAGAGCAGGTTTACGCAACAAACAAGAAGGAATTATTAGCCATAGTCTGGGCATTAAAAAACCTTCGAAATTATCTCTACGGGGTAGTTGGAATAGAAATCCAAACTGACCATCAGTCATTATCCTTCACGGTCTCAGACAAAAACCCTAACATAGAAATGAAGCGATGGTACTCATTTATTGAAAGTTACTGTCCAAAAATTATTTACAAACCAGGAACTACTAATGTAGTCGCTGATGCATTGTCAAGGATCCAAATTAACCACCTCTCCGATGAAAATCCAAGTTTAGACAATTCAGAATCAACAGATTCAGAACAAAATACCATCCACTCGGCAGAAAGCAGTTTCGAGAATATTATCGATGAAACAAACAAACCTTTAAATCAGTTTAAAATTCAACTACTAATTACAACGGGCAGGGTCACCATTCATGAGTCATTGAAAATATTCGACAATACCAGACACATAATCCAGTACGATACACCCGAGAATTTAGTATCAATTCTTAGAGAATATATTCAACCAAACATAACCGTTGGACTTCACTGTACCCTTGAAGACCTTTACGTAATTCAAAAACCTCTTAGGGAAAATTTTATAAATAAGTTTTTATTTACAAGAACATTCGTTCTAGACATAGAAAAGGATGAAGATAAAGCAATCATTATTGAGGAAATTCATTGCCGTGCCCATAGAGGACTGGACGAAAACTATAAACAAATAACGAGACTTTACTACTGGCCGAAATTATTTTTAAAACTCAAAGAATATATTAAGAACTGTACAATTTGCAACGAAAACAAATACTGTAGACACCCTGTAGAAATTCCGATTGGGGAAGCCCCTATACCATCAAAAGAGGGAGAAAATCTACACTTAGACATTTTTTACGCTGATAAAAAAATATTTTTAACTTGTATTGACGCATATTCCAAATTTTTAGTAGTAAAAGAAATTGAGAATAAATTAAATATTGAAAACAAGGTCTTAGAAATTTTACAACAATACCCACTGGCCAAAACACTTATGACGGACAACGAGCCAAGTTTCACTTCGGCACAATTTAGAGCATTTATAAATAGATGCGGACTTACAATACATTACGCTGACCCTAGACATAGGTTCTTCGAACGGACAAATCGAAAGAGCACATTCCACACTGACAGAAATTGCTAGATGTATTAAAGACGAATTTAATCTTACTGACCACTCAGAAATAATTATTAGATCTGCCCAAAGGTATAACCAAAGCATTCATTCTGTAACAAATGAAAAACCAATAGACATTCTATACAATAAAATAAAACATGAAAAAGTCCCTGAAATACTTAAGGTAGCTCAATTAAAAATGCTTAAATCACATAACCAAAACAAAAAAGCAAAAGAATATCATGTAGGACAAGTAGTATATGAAAAAAGTACGGGGCACGAAATAAATTAAAACCAAGATACAAAAAACAGGTAGTTAAAGAAAACAAAGCTAATAAAGTAATAATAAATAATAGAAATAGAATTATCCATAAAGATAATATTAAATATTAAAATATTTTTAACTTACAGATAATGAATACCATAATATATATAGTTTTGATACTCGCAACCACTAATTCTGAGATAATCGACTATTCAAACCACGACTTTTTCATCTACAAAGACAACAAGGACATCCTGACTTATGATTCATACGCAGAACTTTTTCATATCACTAATATAAGCTTTTACAAAGAAATTATTAAGGAAGAATCAGAAAGCTTAGAAGAATTCAGAAATGATCAGTTCCATTGGGAGTTGACTTACAACCTAAAAACCATCGACTTAACTTTATCACAATTAACTCCATCTAGAAATAAAAGAAGCATTAACGAATTAGGCACCATTTTAAAATGGATAACTGGAACACCGGATCATGATGATTTTACAACAATTCAAGAAAAAATTAACGATTTAATTGAAAATAATAATAAACAACACATAATAAATTCCAAATTGTTTGACGAAGTTAAGAAATTATTAGATTCACATTAGATTCAGTTTTCACCCACCAAGAAATACCTTTAAGAAAACACCGCTTACGCCTAATAACTTTTGATTTACAAAACTTAATTGACACCATTACTTTAGCGAAAATTGATGTTTTTAACACAAAAATACTAAACCATGACGATCTTCAAGAAATTTATAAGCATGAAGAAAAACCTGTCATGATCACAGATCTAATGGATATTTCCGAATTTAAAATTGCACTACACAAAGAAATATTTGTAATTTATATTCGGTATCCAGTCATTCAAAATCGATGCGATACTTATTTCGCCAGGGCTATCTCTCAAAATGATGGCAAATTAATTTTAAGCAACCAAGTTGCAAAATGCAACAACACATTTTACGAAATTTATAATTTTAAGAAAGAATTATTCAACAACTATTGTACTCTAAATAAAAACTAATCATGTTTTACTCGTTTATTGAATGGAGAAAAATCGTACTGCATTAAAATAAAAGAAAAAAATAAACAAATAGATGTTATACAAGACGGTGCAGTGCTGATAAGCGGAAATAACATTGTAAACGATACCTATTTAAAAGGAACATATTTAATTATATTTAATGGCACTACCGTAATAAACAATATATCCTATACAAACATAGATAATAAGATGCTCGAATTTATTACAGCCCACAATTACAATAATTTTGAAATATCCGAATATATATTATCCAATAATTCGGAACTATCCTTTGACAATATCAAAATTCTAAACCCATTTGTTCAAATCAGAAAAACAAAAATACCCCTAACACTTATTGTAATATCAATAGTTTTAGTATATATAATTTTATTGTCAATCTTTAAAATCAAAAAATATCTTTTAATCATCAAACCACGGCTAAAAAATATTATAAAAAATAACAATATTCAAAATAATTCCCAAGAAGAAAATGTTGTAGCAGATTTAGCAGCTCAACTAAACGCCATCTCACCAACATCACTTGAATCGGGACGCTTCAATTTGGGAGGGGGAGTGTTATCCAACCCATAAATATTCATAGCTTATGAGTTTCATAAACAAATTTCCAATCGTAGCAACCGCTGAAAAATCTAAGCTTCGCTAGCAAAATCTCCCCTCACTCAAACCGGCCACATTCGGGCTATTATAAACAAATGACCCTTTCCAATCTTAGCAACCGCTGGAAATTCTAGCTTCGTTAACAGAATCTCCCCTCACTCAAACCGAGCCCTGTGAGAACCACATCCGGCCTACTGTAAACAAATGACCCCAGTCATAAACAAAGCTTCCAAATTTTCCACTTAGGGTCCGATCTAGTCCGAGCCAGTTGCTAACCATATTTTTGTCAAATAATCAATTTATTGAGTTTCAATTACTTCTCAATTATTTCATCAGCCAATTGTCCTACTCTCTTAACTTTGCCTAATCTCTTTTAATCTCTTCTGAGCAAGATTCTCTTAAGCCGAGGTTTCATGATTAATATTTTATCAAACTAAGGGCAGTTCTTTTTTGGAGACGACTCGCTCGGTCGTGAAAATCAAATTGAAAATATAAGAATATGTTAAGTGACTTGTGAAAGTGAATTTAATAAAATAAAAGGTGAACATCGAAATAAAAATAAAAAATTAATTTTTTTATAAAAAATTATCAACTAATAAATTTAATTTGCACACTCTTTAATGTACGTACATACATATGCCTGACCATCTCAACATATGTACGTAAGGAAACATACAAGTACCTTCATTCGCGGTACACATTTACCATACAGTCCACATTATCTCCAATTTGCAAATTTATCACAAATAATAATTTTAAACTACAATTTATACACATACATCACCGAGTTCCCACAAACACACATATCCATACGCCCAAACATACACACATATAACCCTAATGCATGCTTATTAATGTAAGTACATATCTATTTATCCATTTCAACATATGCACATAAAAAGTCGTAACGTAACGTAAGTCAACGTAAGCACGATAACCCACATACGTTCTTTCGCGGTACACCCTACAAACATTTCGAAATCGACATTTACAATACAGTCCACATAATTTATAATTTCCAAATATAAGAAGTACCATATACACACATATAATCCTGATGCATGCTGATTAATATACAAATATTAATATATGTATAATTATATTATACATATTACCAAAATAACTCGATTCCACCGAACCCATTACCACGACACGCCTTGCCAGAATTTGCATAATATTTATTTCAGCAGCGCTAATTCGCACACACCGTCGGCTCACATCCATTAAATAAAAAATAAATAAATACATTTTTTTTGTGCAAGCCGTGACGGTGCGCAATATATATTTTTTCAAATTCCTACAGCTCATTTTCGCAGCACAGCATCCAACTGCAAATATCTTGTAGAATATTATTTCCAAATCATCGTTATTTTCCTCGAAAACTTTGAAATTTGTACTAGTGTTACGTTTCCACATATTCCAAAAATAGACCGGAGCCGCAACGCTAATAGAAAACACAAGCGGACCGCTTGCAAGCTATACCAAGGATACTTACCTCTGCTATATATTAATTTTTTTTTGTTTTTTAAACAAAATTAAATTAATTCCATACGATTTTTGTCGCGTCGCTCCACCAGACATTGAAATTGTTGACATTCCGCTATTAGGATTTTCGAAATTTTGGGGCCGCACCTGTATCTTCCGGAAGTTATCAATTTCGTCGTCCTTTTTCTTTTCGAATCGAATCCGGTGATCCGCAACAGCGTGACCACATTCCAGGACAGACTTTTCCGGGCGGGTCTAATTTTTACAAAACCAGATAGGTTTGCCCAGTTGATCTGATTTCTGGAATGCCAGGAGACATAGCGAAGCTAACACTTCCGTCTGCAAATAAAACGCGATCGCTATCCGCATCTTCTCGCGCGCGCACCTCAAGCCCACTAGCCCCAAAATCGATAACGAAGGCAAAGAGCGAAACTTCATTAGCCACCCAAGAAGGCGACAAGAAATTGTCTATTCCTACGAGCAATCAGAAACAATTGTCTCTGAGTCCGCTCACGCCTAAAGTTAGGTCACAAATCCAGACCAAGTCCATAAAGTCGCTACCAACTCGTTCTCAGGCAAAAATGAGCAACGAAATTGCAATTGCAGCCCTCGCGCGGTTCATCACGGTGTCCGACCGTATGAGCCATTTCAGAGCGACGATTGCAACTCCGGGGCCGTCACCTCCGTCTGTCCACACCTGCAAAATCCGTAAGGAGCAAGTCCGCTCGCTATGGGACAAGGCCGAAAAAGAATTCGAAGCGTGTTTAGACACGATCTCCAGTATTACGACTGAAGGGGCGGAGGAGATTTTGGCGACTCTGCACCGCAAATACGAATACTGCTATTCGGTGTACGAAGAGCTGGCGGTTCAGCTCAGCGAGCTAATTGACCGAGCCAGTTCGCAGCAACCGATGTCGAGCACCGACAATTAGTCCGCGTACATTCCGTCCGGGTGTCGGTTGCCTCCATGTGATACAGAGGTATTCGAGGGAGACTATCTCAAATGGCCAACGTTCAGAGACCTTTTCACTGCCGTCTACGTCAACAACACACGGTTGACGCCGGTCGAGAAGTTGTTCCATCTCAACGCGAAGACGAGCGGTGAGGCAAAGGCAATTGTTGCCAAGTCCCCGCTCACTAATGATGGTTTCGCTTCCGCTTGGGAGGCGCTTCGAGACCGTTTCGAAAACAAACGGCTTTTAGTGAACAGCCAGCTCAAGCTCCTATTTAACTTGAGTTCCGTTAATTCCGAAACTGGCCACTCCATAAAAGAGCTTCAAAGCACCATCCAAGGGTGCCTGACAGCGTTAGCCCATTCCAAAATATCAACGGAAAATTGGGATTGCTTGCTGGTATACCTGTGCGCCAGTAAGTTGCCCAGGTTGACCATGTCCCTGTGGGAACAATCCCTTACATCAAAGTCCGATATTCCTACATGGGATGAGATGAACGCGTTCCTTAGCGATAGGTATAGAACCTTAGAAGCCATTGAGGATATGAAGCAGAGTCTTGGTGGTCCGTCAACTTCCAAAAATCCCCAGGTTACGAAAAAGCTTCACTCCTTTGAAGCCAAGGTGAGTGTCAAACCAAAGAGCTGTGATTTGTGCTCTAAAGAGAGTCACCCAGTGCGGTTGTGCCCTCGCTTCATTCAGATGGCAATCGAGGCGCGGGAAAATTACATAAAAAAAAAGCAGTTATGTTTGAATTGCTTCGCAAGAGGCCATCAGCTCCGGGATTGTTCCAGTACGCACAGCTGTTTCGTGTGCCGAGGGAGACATCACACGCTTTTGCATCGAGGCACCCCTTTTTCCAACAATCCGAGTCCTTCTGGGACTGCGAGACCTAGAGCCTATCCTCCGGCGGGAGGCTCAGACATTCCAGATGAACATTCAAATGTACAAGTCTGTTTTGCCTCTGGCTCAAAGGCAGTTCTTTTGGGCACGGCAATGATTGATATCTGCCACCTCGGTACCCACTTCCGAGCACGCGCTCTGATTGACTCGGGATCGGAGGCGACGTTTATTACAGAGCGTCTTTTCAAGTTGGTCAATCTGCCGTTCCGCCCCATTCAAGCTCAAGTGTCTGGTTTAAATCAGACAGTTTCTGCCCAGTCAACACGGCTTTGCCATTTCTCCATTCGGTCTCCTACTAAGCCGGGCCTGCAGTTAGACACCGCAGCGTATGTTCTGCCAGAGTTAGCAGGCAGATTACCCTCACATTCGATTCCGCAAGATTTCCTGAGAGATTTGCCAAACCTTCAATGGGCAGATCCCACATTTCTCCAGAGTTCCCAAATAGACGTTCTTATCGGAGCTGATATCCTTCCATCCGTGCTGCTGAGCGGCACAAAGACCAACATCTGCGGATCTCTTTTTGGGCAAGAGACCATCTTCGGGTGGGTGCTCACTGGTCCAGTCTCCATGTCCACAAGCAACCGAGTCTCAGCCTTTACGACTCAAGTTACGAAGCCAACTGAGGCGTCCTTAGACAAACTTCTTACGAAGTTTTGGGAGGTGGAAAATCTACCATCAAAAATGGTAAAAGAGTCCGATTCCGTCTGTGAAAGTAATTTTTTAAGAACCACAACGAGAGACGCGAGTGGGAAGTACGTAGTGACGTTCCGTTCTGCGACCCCGATCATTGTGGATCTGAGTTGGGATACTCAAGGTCTATAGCACTTGCTCAGTTTCTGAGAAACGAGAATCGTTTACGAAGAGACACTCCATTAAATGAGCAGTACAACTCCGTGATCCAAGAATATTTGGATTTAGGCCATATGAGAGAGGTTTCGCCCACTCACAATTCTCCAAACTACTACCTCCCACATCATGCGGTAATAAAACCCGAAAGCACCACCACGAAACTGCGGGTGGTATTCAACGCTTCCAGCCCTTCAGCAAATGGGACTAGCTTGAACGACGTGCTTTATGCCGGTCCAGTCCTCCAATCTGACTTAACGATCCAGATTTTAAAGTGGCGCTATTTCAAGTATGTCTTTAGTGCGGACATCACTAAAATGTATAGGCAGATCTGGGTCGATCCAAAGCACACTCCCTTTCAAAGGATTCTATTCCGAAACAAGGAAGGTAACATTCGAGATTACGAGCTGAAAACCGTAACATTCGGTGTCAGTTGCGCGCCCTATCTCGCCATCCGAGTGCTGCAACAGCTGGCTGATGACGTAGATCAGCAGTTTCCGAAAGCCAGTCACATAATCCGCAACTTCATGTATGTTGATGACGTTTTAGCAGGATCAAATTCTCAACAAGAAGCTCAACTTACCGTCCAGGAGTTAGTAGCCGCTTTGAATGCTGCCGGTTTTCCGCTTAGAAAGTGGACTTCCAACCACAAGGGTGTTTTAAAGGACATTCCACCAGAGCATCTTCTCCATGCTGAGTTCCTGAATATTGATGCCGAAAGCACAGCCAAAACTCTCGGCGTTCGCTGGAGAGCAACCACCGATGAGTTCTACTTCATGCCCCCAGAAATATCCGTCAAATCCTCCTATACAAAAAGAGAAGTTCTCTCCCAGATCGCAAAGCTATTCGATCCCGCTGGATGGCTTGCCCCGTTCATCGTCCGGGCCAAAATTTTTATGCAGGAGATCTGGCTGAAAGAGTTAGGCTGGGATGACAACCTTCCCGCCGAAATGAGCCATAGATGGCAAATGTTCCTGCAAAGTTATTCCGATCTCGATCAAATCCGTATTCCGAGATGGGTCGGTTACCAGCCCCCAGGTGAAAATCGAGCTTCACGGTTTCTGTGACGCTTCCCAAAAGGCCTATGGGGCTGCGCTGTATGTCAGGGTTGAAGTCGGTCAGCAGATATTGACTAATCTGCTGACGGCAAAGACTCGGGTGGCCCCTGTGAAAACCGTATCCCTCCCCCGACTCGAGCTATGTGGTGCCCTATTGCTGGCAGATATGGCATCCACCATTCTTCCAAATATGTTGTCAGACAGCTCTGAGATTTTCTGCTGGACAGATTCCACCATTGTCCTGGCATGGTTAAAAAAACCAGCCTGCTCCTGGACCACATTCGTAGCCAACCGCGTAACCAAAATAGCTACAAAGATTGAGAATTGGTCACATGTGCGATCAGAACACAATTCTGCCGACCTAGCTAGTCGCGGCGTGTCCCTGCAAGAGTTGGGCGATAGCACCCTCTGGTGGCATGGGCCCCAATGGCTACAACTGCCCAAACTTCAATGGCCGGAAACTTCGGATCCACACCCAGTCACTGAGTTAGAGCAGCGCGCGGTGAAGGTTCACTTCGTAAAGATCCCCGCTGATGATTTCCTTGAACGTTTCTCCAGACTAGACAAGGCATTACGAGTCCTAGCTTACGTCCAAAGGTTCCTAAATCGCTGTCGGAAGGCTCCGTTAAGTCCCGATAGGCAGCTCAGTAATCGGGAAATCCGGGAAGCTGAGGAAACCTACATAATACTTGCCCAGCGTGAAGAGTACGCGCACGAGCTTCGATTGTTGCGAAGTAAAAGTTCCATACCCGCATCAAGCCAAATTGCAAATTTATATCCATTTATAGACCAACATGGCCTCTTAAGAGCATGTGGTCGCTTAGCTGCCTCCAAGGTCCTGCAGTATGACGAGCGCCATCCTGTTATACTCCCGTACAGCTGTCGGCTATCTCGTCTGCTTGTCCAATTCATGCACCAGATTACACTTCATGGCGGCAACCAATTGATAGTGCGCTTGGTGCGATCCAAATATTGGATTCCTAAAGTCAAGAATCTGGTAAAGGGAGTGGTAAATTCATGCAAGGTGTGCACCATTTATAAAAAAAGACTGCAAACCCAATTGATGGGCGATTTTCCGACTGATCGAGCCTCTTTTTCCAGGCCATTTACTTACACCGGCGTCGATTATGCCGGCCCCTTTGAAGTTAAAAACTACACAGGGAGAGCATGTCTCATCACTAAGGGATATGTTTGTGTGCTTGTGTGTTTTTCTACGAAGGCCATCCATTTGGAACCCACTTCCGACCTTACAACTGAGAAGTTTCTAGCAGCGTTTGCACGTTTTGTAGCTAGACGAGGTTGTCCTCAGCGGGTCCATTCCGACAACGGCAAAACCTTTGTTGGCGCCTCAAGTCTTCTTTCCCGTGACTTTACGCAAGCGCTAAAAGAGTTGGTGACTGATGCGTATAGCCATCAGGGACTTGTGTGGCGTTTCATACCCCCAGGAGCTCCTCATATGGGAGGCTTGTGGGAGGCAGGAGTAAAGAGTTTTAAAACTCTGTTTTACAAATCCACGTCCGCTCGCAAGTATACCTTCGAAGAGCTTTGCACGCTTCTTGCCAAGATTGAAGCCTGCCTTAATTCCAGACCGCTTTCTCCAATGTCAGAGGACCCGACAGACTTGCTGGCACTGACGCCAGGCCATTTTCTGATCGGGGGTCCGTTGCTTTCCACGGCGGAGCCTGAAATCAAAGGCGAAGCCAAGTCGATAATAAATCGATGGCAACATCTCAAGGCCCAGCATCAACAATTTAGTTCACGATGGAAAGAAGAGTATCTAAAGGAACTCCACAAGCGCAACAAGTGGCTAAGGCCATCCAGAAATCTGCAAGTCGACGATATGGTAGTCGTTAAGGACGATAACTTGCCATCAAATGACTGGCGGCTCGGCAGAATCGTAGCTGCTATCCCAGGAGCTGATACTAAAGTACGCGTCGTAGATATTCTTACTTCTCGTGGAACTATACGACGTCCGGTCCACAAAGTAGTTCTCCTCAGCAGATGTTCTCGAGGTATAAAATCCTACCGCTGCCGAGTCTGCCAGGGTATACATCCGCTACGGAAATGCAACCGATTCCTGAGGCTCAGTTCAGAGAAGCGTCTCCGAGCAGTACTGGTGAACAAGTACTGCCACAATTGTTTGGCTCATCAACACTCCGGAGGGAAATGTCTCAGTGGCGACGTTTGCAAAAAATGTGGACAGGAGCATCACACTTTGCTCCACATGCACGAGATGCCCGCGATAACTCGCCGATCGCCTTTCCAGCAACGTCGACAGTCGCCTTCCCCGCAACGCCACCAGTCGCCGGCCCCGCAACGTCGCCAGTCTCCGTCCCCGATTCGTCAGCAGTCACCACAGCAGCAGGCATCGGCATCGCAGTATCGATCGTCTGCCCCACCGTCTATTGTGGCCCCATCCGTGACCTCGCTCCTGCAGCACAGGAGTATACATATTCTGCCGACGGCCATTGTGGTCATCGACACAGGGGCCAACAGCTATGAGACGGGCGCGCTCATCGACCCGTGTACCCCCGTGAGCAGTATCGATAGCTCGCTGGCAGAAGCTTTTCGGCTGCCGACCACGCAAGTTGGAGACGAACGAGTGTGCTCAACGACCATCCGGTCGAGGTCGGGCGATTTTAACATGGATATGGTCCTGAAGATCGACAACAGCCTGCGAATCCGAACACCGATTCGTGCGCTGAGCGATGAGGTTCGGGCTAAATTCGATACCATCCGACTAGCCGATGACCAGTTCCATCGTCCAGCCACCATCTCCCTGGTGTTGGGATCCGACGTGTACCCGAAAGTGATCCAACCCAGGTTTCTAAACCTTCATGATGGGCTGCCCGTCGCTCAGAGCACGGCGTTTGGATGGATCGTGTCGGGAGCCTGCCGTCAGTCCTGATGTCCTGCTTCAAGGAACTCTCCCGCAGGGGGGGGAGAATGTTCGCGCCAAGCGGCGCTTCCAGTTTCGGGTGAACCGGAACCCTGGAGTCCTAACAGTCGAGAGAACAGTTTTTTCCAGATCTTCGCATCTCGTTCTCTCGCACTGTTAAGTGTCTCCACTCCGCTCTCCAAGCGGCCTCCTGAAACCTCCACCCCGTAGCATTAAGTTAGTTCTAATCTACCAGTGTAAGAAGAAAGAGTGAAGTGCAGCAAAGAAAAAGTGAAATAAATTATACGTGATTTTTTTCCTGGAAAATATTTACTATTCATTTGGAGAGCCGCCCTGCGCCAGTTCACAGTATTTGAATTGGAATGCTTGAGAAGAGTAAATAGCCAAGGTCGGAGTCTGTGTTGGGCCGTGGTGAATATTAAAAACAACATCATCACAGAAGGTTCCTGTGGAAGTTTAACGGCATTAGTTTTCTTTTGTTTCTTAAATTGTGTTTTGTAGTATTGGGTTTCCCTATTTCGATTAGTAATTTTGTAATGGTTTTCGTCTATTTTTTCTACATTTTTATTTGCCTTAAATGGATTTTCTAATTTTCCCTTTTGAAGTGGACCTTTTCTGTATCTAGTGTCAATGTTAAATTCCTGTCGATCTGTATTTATTTTATCTATTTTCCTTTCTTTAATGTTTTGAGGGTTTAATATTGGATGTCCAGTGTATAAGAATATTTGAGCAGGTGTTTGTCCAGTGGTGTCATGTATTATTTTATGGTTGTATTTGTAAAGAATTGTCTCTATCTTGCTTAATTTGACTTCTTCATTATCGGATGAGTTGATTATTCGGATTTTTTGATTTATTGTCTTATGTAGACTTTCGACGTCTGATACACCGGTTTTTGCCGTGTTAAGTTGTAATTCAATTCCTTCTGCTTCAAGCCATCGATTTAGAGTCAAGCTGGTGAAAGCTCCGTTTCTGTCTGCCTTAAACTGATGTAATGTTTTCCCTCAGATGAATAAATATCTACCACAAATTTGTCTCGACAATGTTCAGGGTTGGGTGTGATTTTAAAAGGCATTTTGGTATTTCTGTGTTCTGTTTTAGCCAAATTGCATATGTTACATTCATTTATTATATTTTGAATTAATAGTTGGCTATTTGGAAAGAAGTCATTTTCTTTGAATAATGTAAAAGTTTTTCATGTGATTGAAGTATAATTTCTTTGAATTCGGCGTATGAACAAACATTCTTTAATAGGTGGAGGCTGATAATTACTTTAGTGTAAGTGGTATTAATAATTTCCCTGTGTGCTCTTTGAATTTCAAAATCTACATCTACATCAAATCTACATTCTATGAATAAAATGATCAAGTAAAATATGTTTGGCCTTGTCGAAGAATTAGTTTCACGTCTTTATTCGATAGATCTCAGCTTAAGACTAAATTCTTGTGACAAAAATATTACTTGTGCTGCTCATTGTTTACATAAGTTGGCGAGCGAGATCGCCGGCTTGGGATATTGATTGTACATAATAATTTGAGAATAACAGTGCCACTCAGAGAGCGTGACTTAGTCATTGAAAGAATTGTAATATTATAATTATGTAAAGTGTGTTATTATTTTCTGAAATTAGTTTTAAAACGTCATTATGTTCTACTATCTTTATCTTAGTTACATTAATCGGTGAATACAATGCTGTTAAATCAAATTCTGGACCTAACGAATTTTCGCTTAAAATAACATTTCCAATTTCCAATTTCTATAGGTTCAGAGCCGTACATATCAAGATCTATAAAGGGAACTCTAATTCCTCGGGAAGTCCTGCCGGCAACCCAGCAGGTGCTTGCGGAGGAAGTGGACGCCCCTGGTGTGCCGGAGGACGGCTACTCAACCGACTCGTCGCTGAGCAGAGAGATGCGTGCGATGGGACCGGCAATCGATGAAGTGGACCTGAGCGATTCGGAGGCCGACGTTACTGTGGTGGAGGTTGCAGCTGGGGATGTCGCTTAGACTCCTGCAGATCAACCTACATCACAGTAAAGCAGCGTCCGCTTCTCTTTTGCTTCGCCTGGCCAAAGGCGAAGCCGACGTGGTCTTAGTTCAGGAACCCTGGGTAGCAGGAGGCAGGGTTGCTGGACTAGGAACAAAAGATTACAAGCTTATGCTTGACAAACAAGGTAAAATTCGAACCTGCATTTTAGCCAAACGGCATCTTAGTACATTTCTGCTTCGCAACTACAGCAACGGAGACAACACAGCAATAAGCCTGGAGCTGCAAGGCGGCTCTTTTAGGATGCTATCGGCCTACATGGCTTTTGAAAAGGTAGACCCCCCAGACGCGCTAGACAGAGGACTGGTACAGGAATGTGAAGAGCTTAAAAAAGGTTTGGTGATAGGATGCGATGCAAATCAGTGGGCTGCCCTATCAACAACGACAGAGGTGTGTCTTTATTTGATTTCATTCTAAATTCGAACTTATTTCTTTGTAATAGGGGCAATACCCCTACTTTTATAACAAAAACGTGCCAAACGATCATAGATCTAACCCTGGCATCAGATTCACTCATAAGCACAGTCACAAACTGGGCTGTCTCCGACGAGCACTCATTTTCAGATCACAGGTTTATAGAGACAACTTTGTCCCTAGTGTCACCTGCGCCGGTCAGCTTTGCCAACCCCAGGCGGGCAAACTGGAATAAATACAAAGAAATTCTATCGAACTTCCTCCCCAGGGAGCCACCAGAAATCACTCTTTGCACTCAGGAGCTAGACAATATAGTAAACAAATTCACAGAAGCATGCAACTCGGCATTCACAGCTGCATGCCCGTTAGGGAAACCAAGAGGAAGGAAAAAACCTCCTTGGTGGACCCAGCAATTATCAATCCTCAGAGCCAAATGCAGAAACCTGTTCAACAGAGCGAAAGCTGCAAATAAGGACATAAACTGGCAAAGCTACAAAAAGGAACTAGCCACATACAAAAAGGCCATCAGAAGAGAGAAGAGAACTGCGTGGCAGAACTTCTGCTCGGATATTGAAAAGACAACTGATGCCGCAAGGCTCAGAAAAATACTTTCCAAGACAGCCGTATCCTTGGGCTATCTCCAAAAGGCTGACGGATCATGGTCGGACTCTAGTGAAGAATCCCTAAACCTACTCCTAGACGCTCACTTCCCAGGGAGCCTGCAAACAGGACATCCCCCAGGAAGACACACTGGAGAAGGAATAAACTTAAATCTCCTACTATCAGACCGTAATATAAACTGGTCCATTCATAGATTTAAGCCATACAAATCACCGGGACCGGACAATATATCACCGACACATATTCAGCAAGCAGGAGAACTAGCTATAAACTGGCTGAGAAAAATCTTCCAGACCATTCTTGCAGTAGGAGAACTACCTACAGCATGGCGGGAAACGAAAGTCGTTTTCATCCCTAAGGCAGGGAAAGCCACCCATACTTCAGCGAAGGATTTCAGACCGATAAGTCTGACATCATTCCTGCTAAAAATCCTAGAAAGGCTGATAGGTCTACACATTAGAGACATCATTGACCCGACGCAGATATCAGAGGCGCAACACGCATACACCAAAGGTAAGTCGACCGAATCGGCGCTACACTTGGTAATAAACATCGAGAAATCACTCAGTATACAAGAATACACCTTGATCGCCTTCCTTGACATAGAAGGAGCTTTCAACAACGTGCTCCCCACGGCAATAACAGAATCCCTCACTGAACTAGGGGTTGAGCCACCGCTGGTGGGGCTGATCCACAAATTGCTGATAAGCAGACTGGTCACGGCCACTTTAGGGACCTCGACCCAGACTAGATTAGTGAACAGAGGCACTCCGCAAGAAGGTGTACTATCACCCCTCTTATGGAATATCGCGGTAAATAAACTACTGCGGATTCTTGAAGGAGGAGGCTGTAAAATAGTGGCATACGCAGACGATGTCGCTATCATCTTTAATGGTAAGTATCCACAAACGTTATGCGATCTTATGACCGCAAAACTAAAAACACTATCGGAATGGACTACAAAGAACGGACTTGGGGTAAATCCCTCAAAAACGGAACTAGTCCTTTTTACAAATAGATACAAAATCCCAAAACTTAACCCACCCACTTTAAACCACTGTAATCTCTCTTTTAGCGAGCACGCAAGATACTTGGGGTTAGTATTAGATAAGCGTCTTAAATGGGGCTTAAACAACCAAGAGAGTACCAAGAAAGCGACCATTGCACTTTACTCTTGTAAAAAAGCAATCGGGCTAAGATGGGGTATGTCCCCTAAAATCATCAATTGGATATACACAGCGGTAGTCAAGCCAATCCTACTACATGGAGTGGCTCTGTGGTGGACCGCTTTACACAAACAATGTATCTTAACTCCCCTTAACAAAGTGCAGCGCATGGCGGCTTTGTGTATTAGTGGAGCCCTTCGAACTACCCCAAACGAAGCGCTGAATGCGATCTTGAACCTCCAGAGCCTGGACTTAGCAGGAATGGAAATGGCGAAATCGGCAGCCATTCGACTAAGGGATACAGGGCAATGGAAAGCCCAACTGTATGGTCACGCTAAGATTCTTCAGCATGACAAATTGATCCCGCCAAAAACGGATCTATGTAAAACCCGTGAATACAATCACACGCCCTTCGAAGCTCTGATCCCAGGCAGGGAAGTATGGGATCGTGGCCGACCGGGCTCAATAGACGCAATCTGTTTATATACAGACGGCTCCAAACTAGACGGACACGTTGGTTGAGGCATATACTCCGAGCAATTAGAGATCAGGCGGTCATTCAGACTTCCTGACCACTGCAGTGTCTTCCAAGCGGAAGTGTATGCTATAATGGAAGCACTCGTCTGTTTAAGGGACTTAAACACCCAGAACAGACACATAAACATATATAGTGATAGCCAAGCGGCTATTAAATCAATCTACTCGATGAATACAAGCTCCCGAACAATAGCAGACTGTCGCAAATCTCTCCACGAGATGGCTAGTCAGTTTACTGTCAGCCTTATATGGGTTCCGGGTCACCGGGAAGGTGAAGGCACCACCATACCTCTCCTTCCAGGAAAGGAGAATGTTGGCATGATGATGGCTACTTGCAAGCTAATTATTAAAAACAATTTCAGGAAATTAGCCAACAATCATTGGCAAAACACACCGCAATACCGAATCTCTCACCAGACATGGCCTGCAATAAGCAATAAGAAAACATCAGAACTACTCAATTTCAGCCGCACTGAGTGCGGCATGCTAATTCGAGTACTCACAGGCCACTGGCTCGTTGGCGCACATGCCGGCAGGCTAAAAGCCCCAAAAAATGATTTTTGTAGAAGCTGCAGGAATGAGGAAGAAGAGGAAACGGTGGAACACCTACTGTGTTCATGCCCAGCCCTATGCAGGCTTAGACTGAAAAACTTAGGATATCCTTTCATAAATGACCTGACCGAAATATCGCAGACTAACCTGAAGAGTCTAAGCTCTTTTATTAAATCCTCCGGATGGGGGACTTGCTGATCGACCAACCTACAGGCTGACTCTTAACGGATAGGGGACCCAAAAATAGAGATCATACGGTATCACAATAGACCCCCACAGACCCGTCCTAACCTAACCTAACATTTCCAATTTTAACTTTACATTGTTTTCTTCTAATAATTTTGCTTCCATTTATTTTTATATCGCCATTTAATTCTTGACAATTTTGTTCGATTGTGGTTTCAGTTAGATTCCATGTAAGTATAATATTTGGTTCAACGTATTGAATCATTTCTTTTGAAAGAATTGGTATAAAATTACAAATTGGATTTTCACGCTTAATTATATTTTTAATGCATTCATTATTAACTTCTTTGTCTTGATTAAATTTTATTCTAATCTTCGAAAAAGTTGATCTGAATAGTCTGAATAGTCCATTATGGTCGGGATAAGGAATTATTTTAATGGTGTCAATGATTTTGTGGTTAATAGGTTTATGTGAAATAAGTAGTAATTCGTTATTTTTGTAGTCAATCCACGTTGATGTTTTGATTAAAAGTATATTTTGGTTGTCAATGCAATCTAGTTTGTCGTAATTGAGTAACGTTGGGTTAAAAAGTCCAAGTCGTGAAAGTTGCATGCCCATTTCTATGTCTTCAATGTACTCAATAAATTGCATGAGTTCATAAACAAGTGTGTCAATACTATTGAGGTTATTTTCGTAGTTAGTAAGTATCTCCAGTCCTTCATTCACAAACTCTATGACATCATTTAATTTATGAAGTTGAATTGAATTTTCTGAAATTATATATATTTTTTTGTTAATGTTTACCCTATAGTTTTCATCAAGTGTGCCAAAAAGAAATTTAAAAGATGAACCTATTGTGTCAAATAGTCCACGTTTCTGCCTAATTTGCTGATGAATAGTTATACCATTAATTCTTTAAGTAATTTGTTGTATAAATATTTCATTCTGGGCGAGTCTTTGATTTTGTTACCAAAAGATTCAGTGAAAATATTGATTTCCGTTAAATTAATTTTTAAACAGTGATGTTCATACACTACCGGTATTTGAATTGGAATGCTTGAGAAGAGTAAATAGCCAAGGTCGGAGTCTGTGTTGGTTATTTGAAGTTGTTGAGTGTGGGCCGTGGTGAATAAAAAAAACAACATCATTGTACAGAAGGTTCCTGTGGAAGTTTAACGGCATTAGTTTTATTTTGTTTCTTAAATTGTATTTTGTAGTATTGGGTTTCCCTATTTCGATTAGTAATTTTGTAATGGTTTTCGTCTATTTTTTCTACATTTATATTTGCCTTAAATGGATTTTCTAATTTTCCCTTTTGAAGTGGACCTTTTCTGTATCTAGTGTCAATGTTAAATTCCTGTCGATCTGTATTTATTTTATCTATTTTCCTTTCTTTAATGTTTTGAGGGTTTAATATTGGATGTCCAGCGTATAAAAATATTTGAGCAGGTGTTTGTCCCGTGGTGTCATGTATTATTTTATGGTTGTATTTGTAAAGAATTGTCTCTATCTTGCTTAATTTGACTTCTTCATTATCGGATGAGTTGATTATTCGGATTTTTTGATTTATTGTCTTATGTAGACTTTCGACGTCTGCTACACCGGTTTTTGCCGTGTTAAGTTGTAATTCAATTCCTTCTGCTTCAAGCCATCGATTTAGAGTCAAGCTGGTGAAAGCTCCGTTTCTGTCTGCCTTTAATATTTTGGGTTTACCTAACTGATTAAAAATGCGCATTAGCGCGTTCCTGCATTCTATACAATCCTTTGTTTTAATATGTTCAAGTGTAGCGAATTTAGAATAAATGTCAATGCAACTGATGTAATGTTTTCCCTCAGATGAATAAATATCTACCACAAATTTGTTTAGACAATGTTCAGGGTTGGGTGTGATTTTAAAAGGCATTTTGGTATTTCTGTGTTCTGTTTTAGCCAAATTGCATATGTTACATTCATTTATTATATTTTGAATTAATAGTTGGCTATTTGGAAAGAAGTGATTTTCTTTGAATAATTTTATCATTTTCTGTATGCCTGGATGTAAAAGTTTTTCATGTGATTGAAGTATAATTTCTTTGAATTTGGCGTATGAACAAACATTCTTTAATAGGTGGAGGCTGCGAATTACTTTAGTGTAAGTGGTATTAATAATTTCCCTGTGTGCTCTTTGAATGATTTCAAAATCTACATCGCTTTCAATATGAATGGCAATGTTTCTATGAATAAAATGATCAAGTAAAATCTGTTTGGCCTTGTCGAGTGTCATTACATTATATTGGATTGTGGTGATGGAATTACCGAATATTGTTGAATGCTCTACTTTGTTGTTATCGGATTTAATGAAAATGATTTGTTTTTTGAAATAATTTATTGGTTTTTCTGTTAAATGCATTAGGTTCTTCTGCACTATGTTGAGTAACTTCACTGTGGTAATTTTCTTCAATTTTAATTCTTGATAATGCATCGGCAACTGAATTTTCTTTCCCTTTAATATAGTCGATTTTAAATTGTTATTCGTTTAACTTGGCTCTCCATCTTTGTAATTTGGCATTGGGTTCTTTTAAGGTATGCAGCCATCTAAGAGGTTGATGGTCACTAGCAATGAGAAAATGTCGTCCTAGTAATTAATGCCCCAAGGGCTAGATTACTGGCATCTGTGGCTTAAGTGAATTTTTTTTTTTAAATCGGGTAATTGGAGAATTGGTTCTCTAATAATTAAAGCTTTAAGTTTTTTAATGCTTCTATGTAGTCGAGATTTTGTATATCTATCTTTGCTCCTTTTCTTTAAGCATTTGGTCATTGGTTTTGCTATGTCTGCGTAGTTTGGGATAAAGCTCTGATCTCTTTTACTTTTGTTGGAATTGGATATGAAACTATGGCTTTTACTTTAAGGGGGTATGATTGCACCTTTGAAAAGTAGCAGGCCAAATGGCATTCGAAGGTATTCGTAATGACCGCTTTTGGTGGAAAATGCAGTTTTAGATATTGATTCTGGGTCCATTTCTATTTGATGAAATCCCTTCGCCAAATCAAAAATATTGGCATTTACCTAGTTTACCAAGGATTGCCTCCATGTTTGGTATTGGATATCTGTCGGGAATAGCTATTTCATTGAGCTTCTTATAATAAATTACTACTCTATACTTAATTTTACCAGAAGCATCAGTTTTTTTGGGTACTACCCAGGTAGGACTATTGTAAGGTGAATTACTTTCCCTAATTAATCCTTGATTAAGCATTTCCTGTACTTGGTTATCGACTTACATTTCGTGCGCTTGAGCAAGTGGGTACTGTTTTGAATAACTTGGGGAGTTATGTGTTGTATTTAGTACGTGTATTTGTAAATGTTGGATTGTCTCCTTCTTCATATTGAAGATTTTTGAATTAATTTAGTAAGCCCCGTAACCTTAAATTTTCCTCCTGATTCAGGTGACTTAATCGAAACAATCCAAGATCTATTTATACCCGTTACTCGTAGAGTAAAAGGGTATATTGTATTCGTGCAAAAGTATGTAACAGGTAGAAGGAAGCGTTTCCGACCCTATAAAGTATATATATTCTTGTTCAGGATCACTAGCCGAGTCGATCTAGCCATGTCCGTCTGTCCGTCTGTCCGTCTGTCCGTCTGTCCGTCTGTCTGTCCGTATGAACGCTGAGATCTCGGAAACTATAAAAGCTAGAAGATTGGCATTTTGCATGCAGATTCTAGGAGTTCCTACGCAGCGCAAGTTTGTTTCAAAAAGGTGCCACGCCCCCTTTAACGCCCACAATCGCTTATATACGATTTTATTTAAATATAAATTTAAATATTTCGGAAAAGTAAAAATGCAGTTTTATTGTGTTTATCAATACCTATCGAAATGTAGAAGAAATTTTTCAAATCGGACCATTCGTTTAAAAGTTATGCGTGATCAAAGTTTCTATCTCCATCTCCCTCGCACTCCTTTTACCTGAGTAACGGGTATCTGATAGTCGGGGCACCCGACTATAGCGTTCTCTCTTGTTTTTTTATTGATAATGAGATTATTTTTTAATTGGTTCTAGTGTCTTTTGAATATACAAATTTAGTTTTATTTTCTGATTTTGAAGTTATTAATTTGTAAGTTTCTGCTATTTTTGTAATTTATAATTGATTATGCATTTTTCAAGAATTTTCTGCCAATTAGTATATCATAATTCTTAGAAAAATTTTGTACATAAAATGGTTCATTTGTTTTAAAAATACTATTGCTTGGTAACATAATTAAATTCTTCAATGTAATAGGACCATTTGATGTCAAAACTTCGCATATAGTATTTTGAATAGGAAGACAAAATATATTTTTATTGATCATATTTATTTTGGATCCTGTGTCTATAGGGCAATTGTATGTGCAGCCTTTGTATGCTATTTCTATGTATTGGTGTTGTCCGGGGCAGTTAACCGAAAATTTTCGTTTGGTCCTGAACTATTTTGATTTTGTTCATCTTTATTTTGGGTGTATTGTACCTGTTGTTGCTGTTGTTGTTCATTAATCAACCCATGGTATTGATTGTGGTCATAATACTGTTGTTCATAATAATTAGGTTGTATTTGTTCGTTTTCGTGTGCGTCTTGAAATCTCAATTCGTCAATAGACATTTTGGTTTGATCACTGTCCGATGGTCTTAGTCGTTTGAGAACTGGGAAGTTAGTATTTTTAGATGTGGAGGGTTGTTGTTGTTGAGGGTATGTATTTCCTTTAAAATGCGCTGTTTGAGGATTTTGAATTTTATTTGCTTTTAGATCAAGACTTGGACGGCGTTCACGCAATGCAATACATTCTCAGAATGTCCGTAATAATCGATCGCAAGAGGTGCGTGCAGAAATAAATGCATCGGCACGTGATTCGATAATGAAGGTTGTTGACGATGAAACGGGAGGCTTATACTTTCTCGATGCTCGTGGTGGGACAAGCAAGACATCCGTCATTTCGTTAATTCTGGGAACTATTCGGTCAAGATCTCGAATTGCGTTGGCTGTTGCATCTGGTATTGCTGCTTCATTGTTGGAAGGCGGTCGAACTGCACATTCCACTTTGAAGCTACCCATGAATCTTCTGACGGTAGACCAGACAACGTGCACAATAAGCAAGAATTGGGCGACAGCGAAATTGATGCGAGAATGCAAAATAATCATTTGTGATGAATGCACGATGGCGCATAAACGAGCTTTGGAGGCAGTTGACCGAATGATGATAGATTTACGAGGTGATTCGAAACTATTTGGTGGGGCTTTGCTATTGCGGTCCGGAGATTTTCGTCAAACGCTTCCCGTCATCCCGAAATCTAAGGGTGCCGATGAAGTTAATGTATGCCTAAAATCGTCCTCTTTGTGGCGATATTTCAAGAAGTTTAAATTATTCACGAATATGAGAGTCGCATTGCAGAATGACCCCTCCGCTGCTGAATTCTCGAGACAACTGCTGGCGCTTGGCAATGGCGAAATTCCTGTTGATGTTTCGAATGAACTAATATCGTTTCCAGCAAATTTTTGCGAGTTCACATCGTCGAAAGAGGAACTCACCACAAGAGTGTTTCCCGACATTGCACAAAATTATAAAAATCTCGATTGGATTAGTAAACGGGCAATACTAGCAGCGAAGAATAAGGACGTAGATAGTTTGAATTTCGTTATTCAAAGTCAAATCGCTGGAAAACTGCATTCATACAGATCCGTTGACAGCGTGACCGACGAGGATGAAGCGACCAGGAACTCCGCCGCATAATTTGCAACGGAAAGTGGGATCAATTATTAAAATGCTGCGGAATCTAAATCATCCGAGATTATGCAACGGTACGCGGTTCAACGGACGTTAAAAAAACTGTTCATAAGTTGATTCATGCGACGATTATTAAGGGCAAATTTAAAGGAGAGGAAGTCCTTATCCCACGAATTCCGATTTTTCCAACAGATCTTCCATTCCAATTCAAGAGGATTCAGTTCCTAGTTTGATTGGCATTTGCGATGACAATCAATAAATCGCAAGGCCAATCGTTGGATGCGGGATTAATCTGGAATATCAATGTTTTTCACATTGGCAGTTATACGTAGCCTCTTCGCGTGTGGGAAAGCCGTCATCATTAATTGCACCGGATAACAAAACAAAAAATATTTTTTATCACATCGCTCTCCACTGATTTCGAGTCAAATAAATTTTTATGAAATTTGAATTACCAGTGTTTTATTACTACTATGAAGTCGTGAAATTGGGGGAAGACAAAGTTCGCCGGGTGCTCTTTATAAATATAATAAAAAAAAACCCAAACAGCACTTCAGCGAGGGAGCCATGACTTTACCAGAAAAAACATTGTTGTCCACTTTATACACCATGCCCTTTAAATAGGATCTGATCCATTTTAGGATTGAAGAATCCATTCTTTTCTGTAAAGCATTGTGCCAGACCTTATCAAAAGTTTTGAAAAAGTATAAACCAATTCCAATTAAAAATGATTTTAGTAGTCGACGACATGAAAACCATGACTCTTAGGGCTAATATTGCGACCCATATGCCTAACGACGATTCTTTCAAACATTTTGAAACATTTCTAAGCTTTGGAATTGGCCTGTAATTACACATTAAATTTTTTAAACCGGACCGGACTTGTCGCAAGTCTTCATCTTTGACTGAACACCCCACTGAATAGGAACTAAAGATGCTTTGATGTGGACCACAGAGTAATTACAAAACTTTTCGAAAGGAGAGGAGGAAGGCTATCGAAATCATTTTTTTTTTTAGTCATTTAAACCCCTATCAGCAGTTTGACAGTCAGAATAGTGACATCTTAGTTCGCTCCACTTACCACAGAGGGCATTCCAGGAAGATAATAAATTACTATATAATGACATATTGAGTATTAAAAAAATGTATTCAAGAATTCGAATTCACGCTTGTGTGTGATCGGTATAAGATCAAAGACTCCAGAATCACCTCTTAAAGCATACCGCACGCTTACATAACTTATTTCTGAGATTTTTGTATTTCTTTAATTTAAGTGTATGCCACCATAATGCGAAAGGGACCTTCTCTTATCTAACAATATATCATTACGAATAGAGTTTAAACTTCAATCACTAATCAAAATTGGAGAATCCAGAGAGTTATAGAAATTAGATTATTACAGCACCTTTAAACAAGAATGAACGCAAACTTCGGCAAGTCGATGTTTATATACACTTGCAGTTATTACAAATTGACTACTAAAAACAATGAAGCTATGTCGATTTTGCGCTGAATTTTGCCATTGTTTCTTTGGCAGCTATATGATATAGTTTTTCTATTTTAATTTCATTAAAACCGTTATACCATAATATTTAATCCCAAATCCCAAAGAAACATTAAAAAAAATTGAAAACAACAAAGTTATAATTTTTTGAATTGTTTTTTCCGAGTGTTCCTATGGGAGCTATATGATATAATCGCCCGATCCGGCTCGTTCCGACTTATATACTGCGTGCAAAGGAAAGAAGGGTGTGTTTCAAGTCGATATCTTTAAAACTGAGAGACTAGTTCGCGTAGAAACAGACAGAAGGACAGACAGTTGGACAGAGTGACAGACGGACATGCTTATATCAACTCAGGAGGTGATCCTGATCAAGAATATATATACTTTATAGGGTCGGAGATGTCTCCTTCACTGCGTTGCACACTTGTGACCAAAATTCTAATACCCTCTGCAAGGGTATAAAATCATAATTTTATCTTCCATAATTTAATATTCAAGCAATTGCTAAAAGTAAAGCTACATCACCAATTCGACCTGCAAGAGAATGACAACTTTTGGGAAAGTCTCAAACTGATATTTTTAAAACTGAGGGACTAGTTTGCGTAGAGACGGACGAACGGACGGTCATAGTGACGTGGCTAGATTGACTCTCCTGGTGATGCTGATCAAGAATATATATAAATTATAGGGTCAGAAATGTCTCCTTCACTGCGTTGCAAACTTTTGACTGAAATTATAATACCCTCTGCAAGGGTATACAAATTTAGTCCAAATCCCGTTTTACTTATTTAAAACATTATTAACCTGGACTACTTACATATTTAAAAGATCATCAATAACAAGAAAGGAAAGCTAACTTCGGGCGGAGCCCAAGTTGATATACCCTTGCAGAATATTCTGTAAAATATATTCTCCAAAATTATTCATATGAATAATAGCATAGCATATCAACCCATTCAACCTCTTTTATAATGCAAGGGAGCGACAGTAACGAGCATAAAAACAAGAGAGAACGCTATAGACGAGTGCCTCGACTATTGGATACCCGTTACTCAGCTAAACAACAAATATATATATGCCTTCTTGTATGTTTTTCGCCGCTCGAATTAGCTCCCGATTTTTATGTTAAAATCGGTACTCAGGGAACACGTCCAATTTGGCTAACTTGATTTGATTTGCATAGTTCTTGGGATATAGTTCGGTATTGACAAATGAAAACCATCGCAATTTCCTTTAATAGAAATCCTTTTCGAGAATTACCGTTGACTCTGTTGAGCACTTTGGCCAGCTGTTCCAAAGTCATCCGTAGATGGCGCTATTGGTACCACGGGCCATGAAAGACGGAAATGAAGGCGCTAGCCAGGCTTAAGCGTTTAATGGGTTTTTGGGCGTTAGAGTGGGCGTGGCAAACTTTTATTAGGCCAATCGATAGGTATTGACGAAACAAATACATATAAATTAAAATTTTCATAATAGCATCAAAACTGTGGCCACAGCTTGTGGCTTGTGGGCGTCAGAGGGGGTGTGGCACCATTTTGAAAAAAAATTGCTCTGCGTAGGAGCTTCTAAAATCTACATGCAAAATGCCAATCTTCTAGCTTTTATAGTTTCCGAGATCTCAGCGTTCATACGGACAGACAGACAGACGGACAGACAAACGGACAGACAAACGGACAGACAAACGGACAGACGGACATGGCTAGATCGACTCGGCAAGTGATCCTGAACAAGAATATATACTTTATAGGGTCGGAAGCGCTTCCTTCTACCTGTTACATACTTTTGCCCGAATACA
The DNA here is from genome assembly GCA_018153365.1 of Drosophila fuyamai. Taxonomy (NCBI): domain Eukaryota; kingdom Metazoa; phylum Arthropoda; class Insecta; order Diptera; family Drosophilidae; genus Drosophila; species Drosophila fuyamai. Next base: position 148,788 of record JAECXW010000887.1, on the reverse strand, counting down.
ATATACCCTTTTTCTCTACGAGTAACGGGTATATTAAAAATAAAATATGTTAAGAATAAAATCAGTCAAAAACAATTTAATAAACAAACTTATAAAGAACTAAAAATAAACAAAAAAAAACATCCTTTTTCTAAACGAAAAAGATCTAAAAGCCACTGAAAAGATGGAGAACATATCTGCATGATTTTAAAAAATCATAGTATGGAATGGAACGAATTAGTCAAGTTAATAAACGCCAGAAAACATAAATTCGCTTGCACAGAAGAGAACCATTCTAAAAGCCAGCTTGACCAAGCATACGACAATTTTGCGATCATTTGACTTGGAAATATCGATACTAACGATAGTTAACACCTTAACTGACAAAAAATCGAGAAAGTCTTGAAAAATATACCAAACCAAAATGACCGATCCAGATGAAATCGCTTTAGAAACACTAGAAAGTTCTGAATCAGAGGAAGAAAACGATGAAGTTCATTTAGAACAAAAAGATCTACACGATATAACTATTCTTGCGGTATTAACAATACCAGAAGCGCAGGAAGAAAATATTCCAGATTCAGACTTAGACTCAATCAGCCTGCTGGAATATAAGCCCATCATAATGGTAGATGACACCGTTGCCCAATGGGTAAGCATCAAAGACATACGGTTGATTATTATTTTGATATAAAAAATCAAACTTTACTTTATTGAGTTGGATTAAGAACTGATTTTAATTAAGCTACAAAATTATTCATTATGACTATTCGTCGATCTATCGCTGCCACCGTCTCTGCCGCTGTTGCCGTTTCTACTAACGTTCTTTATTATCATTGGCTGCTGTTCTTCGTCGCTGTCGCTGTTGACCAAATTTAATTGTCATTGGCCAATGCACTCAAGCTATTCTTATTGTTGTATGCACTGCTGAGTTCGATCAACTTTGGAAAAGTGGCTATTCTGCATTACCATGATCGCTGATCGAAAGGTGCAACGCACTTAGGTTTATTCGTGTGAACTTTATTGAGGGCATTGGTTGTGCAATCAGTGCTTACTCTTACTTATAACTGGGTCATTATATAATTTTGGGTGTTAACTTATATCAAATGCTATAGCCGAATTCAACGGCCATAAGTTGAATCTGCAAAGATATATAAAAGCTCTGAAATTGGTCAACGTGACAAAAGGACCTTTTGAAGAGATAGCCGTTGAAGTAAATCAAAAATTGTAGGATCAACAAGGTACAAAATGAAACTACTATACGAAAACTCCAATAAATTATCTTCGGAGAAACATCTGATTTAGATAAATCTTACATGACAAAAACTACTGACTACTAAGCAATAGTCCAAAATTGTGAGCGTGACCGATCCATTCATTCGATGACTTTTTAGGAAGGAAAGAAATATTCGATTTAAATGAAACATTTACAATAGTGGTCGATAAAATTATAGGGAAAATAAACAATACCAACAGGAACAACAATAATTACAGCAATAGAAACTGACAAACTAGCAAAATAACTATGCCAATAACTATGCCAAACCACAAAATTTCTATATAGTAGATTCCGAATTTCCGATTCCATGGAATAATATTTAAACATTTCATGAAAATACAATTGCCAAATAGACTTAAAACCAAAAATGATTGGCTCATTTTGAGACCAGACAATCTAAATAGTCCTATCAACATTCCAATTCACAATACACTTCAAAACTATTTTATTTACCACCCAGATCGAAAGTAGTTCGAAAAATTGCTTATAAAACATTTGCCAGGTATATATTTATACCAACCCAAGAAATCGAAAATTTAATTGAAACCATGACTCTTAGGGCTAATATTGCGACCCATATGAAAGACTGGAGCCTAACCACGATTCTTTCAAACATTTTGAAACATTTCTAAGCTTTGGAATTGGCCTGTAATTACACATTAAATTTTTTAAACCGGACCGGACTTGTCGCAAGTCTTCATCTTTGACTGAACACCCCACTGAATAGGAACTAAAGATGCTTTGATGTGGACCACAGAGTAATTACAAAACTTTTCGAAAGGAGAGGAGGAAGGCTATCGAAATCATTTTGTTTTTGAGTCATTTAAACCCCTATCAGCAGTTTGACAGTCAGAATAGTGACATCTTAGTTCGCTCCACTTACCACAGAGGGCATTCCAGGAAGATAATAAATTATTGAGTATTAAAAAAATGTATTCAAGAATTCGAATTCACGCTTGTGTGTGATCGGTATAAGATCAAAGACTCCAGAATCACCTCTTAAAGCATACCGCACGCTTACATAACTTATTTCTGAGATTTTTGTATTTCTTTAATTTAAGTGTATGCCACCATAATGCGAAAGGGACCTCCTCTCATCTAACAATATATCATTACGAATAGAGTTTAAACTTCAATCACTAATCAAAATTGGAGAATCCAGAGAGTTATAGAAATTAGATTATTACAGCACCTTTAAACAAGAATGAATGCCAACTTCGGCAAGCCGATGTTTATATACCCTTGCAGTTATTACAAATCGACTACATTACGATTTATGTGCCTATATTACTAAAAATAATGAAGCTATGTCGATATTGCGCTGAATTTTGCCATTGTTTCTTTGGAAGCTATATGATATAGTTTTTCTATTTTAATTTCATTAAAACCGTTATACCATAATATTTAATCCCAAATCCCAAAGAAACATTAAAAAAAATTGAAAACAACAAAGTTATAATTTTTTGAATTGTTTTTTCCGATTGTTCCTATGGGAGCTATATGATATAATAGCCCGATCCGGATCGTTCCGACTTATATACTGTGTGCAAAGGAAAGGACTAGTTCGCGTAGAAACAGCAAGAAGGACAGACAGTCGGACAGAGTGACAGACGGACATGCTTATATCAACTCAGGAGGTGATCCTGATCAAGAATATATAATAACAAATTCGGGATTTAACACTTTGAAAAAAATATAATTTTTATTTATCAAAATAGTGTAAACGCGAACTGGGAGAGATAGGTCTGCTCCTTACAAGATTCAACTTAAAACTCAAACTTATTAACTAAGCTGGCGCTTATCAAACCTTCGATTGATAAATTGAGAGTGTCCAAAATGAGAGCACTGAGCATGAGAGCGATCTAGGTTTGAGCTGCGTCTGCGATTTTACAGTATTGGGGGATAAAAGCTTTTTGGAGTTTGGGGACATTTGTTTATAATGTAAGAGGATGTTTACATTAATTGGTCAGTCGTGGGAGCCGACAATTTGGGGTTCTTTCATTTGTTTATAACTCAAGAGGATGTTTATATTAATTGGCGACTCTTGGTAGCCGATGATTTTTGGGTGTGACAATTGCGTAGTGTAAATATGTTTATGTGACAGATATGTGGGTGTGGGTATGTTACTGTTTATGTGGTAGATATGTGGGTGTGGGTATGTTACTTCCCCATCCATTAGAAAAGAGCCTGTCCTCAGGCGGATACATTAGGGTATATGTGAGTGGGTATATTAGTTTGTGTAGTATTTTCGTTTAATTGTAGGTTATTTTCATTTGGTGCAATATTGTTTAACTCTGTTAGATTTTCTGGGTTTTTAGTATTGTTTTTGTTTTGATTTTTATATTTAATTACAATGTTTTTCGGAATACTCTTAAATTTATAAATGAAGTACAGAATTAAAATTATAATTATTACAATTAAGATGGTAAGTATTATAATTTAAAATGTGTTATTTTTTCTTGTATGTATTCTTATTATATCTTTTGCTTCAATTATTGACAGTGGTTCTATCATTGTTACGTTATTGTTTACATAAATAGTTTGTGTGTAATCCATTATAGTATTTGTTATTAGATTTTCTTCGATTTGTACAGAACAATTAAATGCTTTTACGATTTTATTTCCTTCGACAACTATTGCTTGATTTATACATGCTTGGTTTAAAATAGTTTTCGGTAAATTCCAAGTAATAATAATATTTGGCTCTATATAATTTGTTTCATATTTTTTATACATTTTTGTGTATTTACATTCGGCAAGCCAAAGTTTAATATTCCTATAATGCATTTATGTGTAACTCTTTCTTTTGTGTTATATGCAAATATTTGATTGTTTTGAAAATAATATTTGTCTTTTAATGTCTTTTGGGATATGAGAAATTATCAATATTTGATTAGTATTGGTTTGTAAAAAGTATTAAAATTAATAGGATGTTGATAGTGTTGATCAACAAGTTAGGTTTGGTTTGCATTTGGCGTGCATCTGGAATTATCGTATTTATTTTCGTTAATTTTCTTTCTTTTCTTATATTTAGACTTAAAATGTATTATTTTTCTTTCTCTGTTAACTTCTTCGTAATGATTATCATCTAATTTTGTGATTTTTCCTGTCTTTTTAAACGGATTAGTGGTTTTTGATTTTACTAGTGGAGCTTGTCGATATCTAGTATCAAATTCAAATTTGTTTCGTGATTCATTAAGTTTCTCTATTTTATTAATTTTATTTGACTGTGTATTATATTTTGGTGTCCAGCGAAAATAAAAATATCTGCGGGAGTTCTGCCTGTGGTATTATGTTTTGTTTTATGATTATAGACATAAAGAATAGTTTCAAATTTTGTTAGCTTATTTTCTATGTCTGTTTCACTGTTTATGATTCTACATTTTTCATTTACTGTTTTATGAAATCTCGCAACGTCCGAAATTCCATTTTTGCTTGTTGTTATATTAATAACAAGAGAGAACGCTATAGTCGAGTGCCTCGACTATTAGATACCCGTTACTCAGCTAAACAACTTAATATAAATACGCCTTCTTGTATGTTTTTCGCCGCTCGAGTTAGCTCCCGATTTTTATGTTAAAATCTGTACCCAGGGAACACCTCCAATTTGGCTAACTTGATTTGATTTGCATAGTTCTTGGGATATAGTTCGGTATTGTCAAATGAAAGCCATCGCAATTTCCTTTAATAGAAATCCTTATCGAGAATTAACGTTGACTCTGTTGAGCACCTTGGCCAGCTGTTCCAAAGTCATCCGTTAGATGGCGCTATTGTGCCATGAAAGGCGGAAATGTAGGCGCTAGCCAGGCTTAAGTGTTTAATGGGTTTTTGGGCGTTAGAGTGGGCGTGGCAAACTTTTATTTGGCCAATCGATAGGTATTGACGAAACAAATACATATAAAAAAAATTTTTCATAATAGCATCAAAACTGTGGCCACAGCTTGTGGCTTGTGGGCGTCAGAGGGGGCGTGGCACCATTTTGAAACAAACTTGCGCTGCGTAGGAACTCCTAAAATCTACATGCAAAATGCCAATCTTCTAGCTTTTATAGTTTCCGAGATCTCAGCGTTCATACGGACAGACAGACGGACAGACGGACAGACGGACAGACGGACAGACGGACAGACGGACATGGCTAGATCGACTCGGCTAGTGATCCTGAACAAGAATATATATACTTTATAGGGTCGGAAACGCTTCCTTCTACCTGTTACATACTTTTGCACGAATATAGTATACCCTTTTACTCTACGAGTAACGGGTATAACAACGTCTTCAGATTTTAACCAAAGTTGCAATGCCGCACACATGAAAGCTGAATCTTTGTCTGCTTTAATTTGGCTTGGTTTACCCATTTCATTGAAAACTTTAATTAATGCTCTTTTTGCTTCTAACCAATCTCGACTGTTGACTTCTATTAAAGTGGCAAATTTTGAATAAATGTCTATACAAAATAAAAATTGTTTATTATCTATCATATAAAAATCGATTACATATTTTTCTCTTGGATTAAAAATTTCTGGGCTTATTTCGAATTCTATTTTAGTATTTCTGTGTTCTGTTTTTGCGATATTGCATACTTCGCATTCATTAATAAAAATTTGAATTAATTTTTGGTGATCGGGAAAATAATATTTTTCTTTAAAAAGTGATGTTTGTTTTTCTATTCCTGCATGTAATAGTTATCTGTGTGTTTTAATAATAATTTCTTTGAATTCGGCATAAGTGTTAATATCTATTAATTTACTAATAGTTTTCATTGTTTTAGTTAAGTTATCTGGGGAAATAATTTCAACGTATGCCTTTTGAAAAATTAAAAAGTCTGTTTCAATTGGAAAATATTTTACGCTTTTCTTATTAGAAAAGTATTCAATTATTAATTGTTTTGCATATTCTATTGTCATCTCTTTATAAGTTATTATGATTTTTGTTTTATGAAAATAATTTATTACTTCGACTTCATTTGAGTCTCCTCTTATAAATTCTAGTTGTCTGTTATAATAATTCAGTGGTCTTTCTGTTATTGAAATGTGGTTTTGGTTATCTTCTGATGCACTATGCACTGTAGCTACCGTTGTTATTGTATTTGCATTACTAGAAGTCTCTCCTAAATAGGCTTCCTCTATTCTTATTCTAGATAAGGCGTCTGCCACATAGTTTTCTTTACCAGGCAAATATTTTATTTCATAATCAAACTCATTTTGTTTGATTTTCCAGCGTTGTAATTTCATATTAGGTTCTTTGATATTATTGAGCCATACTAGAGGAATGTGATCACTTAGGATCTGAAATTTTCTGCCAAAAAGATAAGACCTGAAATATTTAGTGGTCCAGACAATAGCTAAAAGTTCTTTTTTTATTGCCGAATAATTAATTTCGTTTTCATTAAGAAATCTGCTGGCATAAAAGATTGGCTTATGATTTTGCGATAATACTGCTCCTATAGCAATATTACTTGCATCTGTTGGTAATGAAAATGGTTTTTCGAAATTTGGATATATAAGTATTGGATCGGACATTACTAAAAGTTTAAATTTTTCAAACTCTTGTACATAATCATTATCTTTTATATTTAAAGTTACGCCTTTTTTAAGTTTTGCTGTCATTGGCTTTACTATTTTAGCAAAGTTTGGGATAAATTTCCTATAAAATTCGCAAAGACCTAAAAAAGATTTTATTTGTTTTGGGGATTTGGGTATAGGGAAATTTTTTATTGCCTCTATTTTGAGCGGATTTGGTTTTATACCAGTTGTTGTTATAATATGTCCAAGGAATTCTGTTTCCTTTTTCATAAACTCGCATTTGTCGAGTTGAAGCTTAAGATTAGCTTTTCGTAATTATACCCGTTACTCCTAGAGTAAAAGGGTATATTATATTCGTGCAAAAGTATGTAACAGGTAGAAGGAAGCGTTTCCGACCCTATAAAGTATATATATTATTGTTCAGGATCACTAGCGGAGTCGATCTAGCCATGTCCGTCTGTCTGTCTGTCCGTATGAACGCTGAGATCTCGGAAACTATAAAAGCTAGAAGATTGGCATTTTGCATGTAGATTTTAGGAGTTCCTACGCAGCGCAAGTTTGTTTTAAAATGGTGCCACGCCTCCTCTGACGACCACAAGCCTCAAGCTGTGGCCACAGTTTTGATGCTATTATGAAAATTGTAATTGATATGTATTTGTTTCGTCAATACCTATCGATTGGCCTAATAAAAGTTTGCCACGCCCACTCTAACGCCCAAAATCCTATTAAGCGCTTAAGCATGGCTAGCGCCTACATTTCCGCCTTTCATGGCCCGTGGTACCAATAGCGCCATCTAACGGATGACTTTGGAACAGCTGGCCAAGGTGCTCAACAGAGTCAACGGTAATTCTCGAAAAGGATTTCTATTAAAGGAAATTGCGATGGTTTTCATTTGTCAATACCGAACTATATACTAAGAACTATGCAAATGAAATCAAGTTAGCCAAATTGGAGGTCTGAGTCAAACAATGGCGTATGTGTGTATGTATGTAAGCATATGTATATGCTGTATAAGCTGTATAAGCTGTATGTATTTACATTGCACCATGGGGTATTTGCCCGATTTTTTCGAATAAATGTAATTTTTTAATGTATTAAGAAAACATTATGCTGTTTGGTAACATACCGCAAATGTTAACTTAAAAGTCTAGTATTTTAATATCAACTGTTAAAGTCAGCTGTTGCAACCGCACGTGGTTTGTTTACATTTTGCTTAATTTTGAAGCTCACTTTCAAATCATTATCTCTGCAACAAAATGACGTAAAACAGTCAAATTTGAAATGATTTCTAATTCTCCAGGTCTTTACTTTGTGTAAATACTTATATGTTGCTTAATATGTGCGTCCTATTCTAACAATTTGTAAATCTAGCAGGTGATGTTTTCGGTTGGGTTTTGGAAAGAAAGTTTAACTTTCAATAGGGTTTTAAAAAAATGTTTAACTTTGTTCAGTGAGTGTCTATATCCATTTTGTAGAGTCATTAATTGCCAATTCAGAAAATATTGTCTCATCGTGCGCCTCGTGCGACTTTTCGAGTAATTTCATTTCTTAGGGACCAATCTCTTGATCAAAAACGCAGCCCTGCCGGAAGTGTGGCATAAGCAAAAGAGTCTTTGAAATAAAAAAAAATGACGTATTCACTTTTGTTAGCAAGCTAGTTGATCCCACAGTTGAATCTCCAACTTTACAGATGTTTTCCGAAGAGCCATGGATAATTTGGACCCCGTCATTTCATCAATGAATTTGAAGAAGCGCGTTCGAAAACATAAGCGCCTTTCTCTTCCATTATGCGAATTTAGCCTATATGAGACGAGTCTTTAGATGTTGATGATTATGAAGAAGAAAACGACTATAGTTTTTTGTAAAATATTGAAATTAAAAATGAAGAGCATATAGAGCTAAATTTGTAAAAAACAAAAAAATTGGGGGGGGGGGCTTGGGGTCGAGGCACTCGACTATTGCCTTCTCTCTTGTTTTTTATTAAAATTTTCTAGCTTCAATTATTTTTTTATAAAATAATTGATATAAAATTCACTTACTATATTTAATTATATTTTTTATAAATTTAAATTAAAAAAAAAATTTTTTAATATATATATAATTCATATAAAAAAATATGACAAATTTTTAAAAATAATAAAATTTTTGATTTTATGATTCTAAAAAATTTATAAAATAAAACAAAAAATTATATAAAAATTAAAAATGTTATATTTTATTTTCATAAATTGTGACGGTTCGTCGTTGCCGGGTGGCTCAGGGATGGCCAGGATTCGTCACAAGAATTTGTCTGTATCAGGCGTGGTTGCTGAAAGAGAGTTCCAACCCAGCCCAGAGTAGAAGTCGTGGGGAATTACTTAGTAATTGATTACAACTAGGTTTTATTTCAGTAAATATCTTGACAATTGATTCACAACTAAAGAATTCTCTGGTCTGGAGAGGTGCTGCCCTTGCTGCCTTCGCTTCCTTCGTCCACTTAGAATACCTGGTATCGGCAGTCGTCCAGCTGCTCGAGAGGACCCGCACGGGTTGGGTTGCCTGAAATGAGAATGGGGCGCTTGGGGACCCTGAAGTCTGCCACGAGCGAGAAAGAGTTATTTGGTGCTTGGGGACCCTGAGGTCGACCGCAAGAGAGAGAATGTGGCTTGGGGACCCTGAAGTCGGCCGCAAGAGAGAGAATTGGTTGCTTGGGGACCCGGAAGTCAGCTGCAAGAGAGAGAATTGGTTGCTTGGGGACCCTGAAGTCAGCCGCAAGAGAGAGAGAGAAGTGCTTGGGGACCCTGAAGTCAGCCGCAAGAGAGAGAGAATTGGTTGCTTGGGGACCCTGAGGTCAGCCGCAAGAGAGAGAGAAGTGCTTGGGGACCCTGAGGTCAGCCGCAAGAGAGAGTTGCTTGGGGTCCCTGAGGTCAGCCGCAAGAGAGAGAGAGTTGCTTGGGGACCCTGAGGTCAGCCGCAAGAGAGAGCTGCTTGGGGACCCTGAGGTCAGACGCAAGAGAGAGCTCGGCCGGTGAACCACGCCGTAAGGAGGTGCGATCCTGAACTCAGACGCCTCCTAGGGATACCTCCAGGCCGGCAAGCGAGAAGGTTAGAGGGAGGAGGAAGTACTACGGGAGCTAACTACAATGTATAAGCAGACTTGGATCGAATGATCTAGTCTACCAAAAATGACTTCGCTGCTTACCACCACTGGGGAGTTGCCTCTGTACCCTTAGACGGTTGGCTGCTAAGTGCCTTTTTATGGCTCGTGGTCCGTCTTATATTTATGTGGGATTTTCCGGTCTCAGTGTGACTATCTCTCTCGGTCTAGTGTGACCCTACACGCTCGATCGTTGGCGCGCGCGTGTTCTTAGTTTGAATTTTATATTAAATGCTTCTTCCGTTTACTTTTTATTCATTCATTTCATGCTTTAGTGCGCGCAGCGTCACAAAATATATTTCTATAAATAAATATCTATATAAGTGACGTATACGCAAATACCCTAGCTACCAAACCCAACATACAAAAATAAAACATTATTTGTATCCGCAAAACGAACTTACTTAAAAAAAAAAAAAATTTTTTTTTAAAAAAACAACATTAGTTAAATCACGAATGAGGATTTCTAGTGTCTAAACCAGTGAAAATAATCTAAATTATTTCGCCTAAATACAACAACTAAAAAAAAAAAAAAAAAAAACATTAAATATGGATCTGCCATCAACATCAGCAGCAGCAGCCGTAGCCGCAGCATCAAAAGCTGCACAAACCCTTTCAGATGTATCAATGAACCATTTCCTTCTGCAACTGAAGCAGAATAGAGACCCACTCTATTTGGCTCTCTTCATAAAAGAAGTCGATGAATTAGTCTACCATTATCCTACAGCATCAGAAGGCCAAAATCAAATTATACAAGCAGCCATCAGGGACCTCCTAGTTGGACAAGCCCGATCACTCTTGATGAGAAATGTACCACAGGACTGGAAGGAATTGAGAAGCCTACTTATCGGCGAGTTCAACAGCGCAACGCCTCCACATCGAATGATAGCCGAATTACGTGAGACTAAATATAAAAATAATATACGTAAATTTGTTGAAGAATTAGAAGAACAGACAAGTAGAATTTGTTGTAAACTTAGCTTAGATAATGATCCGTCAAACACAGTTCTAGTTTCGAGGACATTGAGTTATACATTAGCTGAAGTGACTCGTGAAAAATTACCAGTAAAAACTTTTATTACGTTGAGCAAATTTGATATTTCAACTCCTCTTAAATTAAAACAAGCTGCCCAAACTGTAGGAATGTTTGAAGAAAAATCCATAAATAATCGTTCGTATATGTCCCAAAACTCTCAGGAAGACTATGAATTTCAATTTTCATTTAAAACATCAAAATCATTTTCAAATACAAAACCCAACTATCATTCAGATAATAACCAAGGGGGTAGATTCCAAAATAATAATTATCAAAACAAATATAACAACAATCAGCAGAGACAGAATATGTTCGACTCTAATAGAAGTTGGGGTAACAACAATAATTATAATAATTCAGGAAATAATTATTATCCTAAAAATTCTCAAAATAATCAAGGACAGGGTAACCAGAGTACTCAAAGTACGAATATTCCCCAAAAACGTCCCCGAGTTTCAGAATCAGATCAACAACGCAGGTATGAACCAATGGACACATTTGAAAATTTTCAGACAACAGTCTCGGACGAAACACAACAGACATAAAAATCAAAATTGATAATAAACTATGCCTCTGTCTTATCGATACAGGATCAAGCATAAATTTAATTAACAAAAACTTCTTTGAATACCCAATACCATAGGTGAATCTGTAATTTTGAACAAATATATCCAGTTTAGTATCCCAAAATTATTTTCATCTAAACAAACATTTTATATAAACAACTTTTCAAATCATTATGACATTCTTATTGGAAGAAAAATTCTAAAAGAATCATCAGCAAAAATTGATTTTATGAAAAACACTATTGAATTAAATAAATATGAATTCCCAATGTTAAATATAACGGAAAAACCTAAACAAACTTTTTCAAATATAGTAGATGATGAGGAATATATTTATGCCTTACAAACAGATTTATCTGACAATAACATAAGAGACGATCACTTAAATAATGAAGAAAAAACTGAACTTCATTATTTAATGTCAAAATATTTTGATATTCAGTATCATGAAGGTGAAAATTTGACTTTCACGAACGAAATCAAACACGTTATTAAAACAAAACATGAAGAACCAATTTATAGGAGACCATATAGCTATCCTTATATTTACGATACAGAAGTAGACAAACAAATTGAAGAAATGATAAGACAAGGTATTATCAGAAAATCAAAATCTCCTTATTGCAGTCCAATTGTAATGGTACCCAAGAAAATGGATGCATCGAGCATACCCAAATTTCGTATGGCTATCGATTACAGAGGATTGAACGAAGTAACTATTAATGACAAATTCCCTATTCCGAACATGGACGAAATCTTAGACAAGTTAGGGAAATGTCAATATTTTACAACATTAGATCTTGCTAAAGGGTTCCATCAAATTGAAATGGACCCAGACTCTATTCAAAAAACTGCATTTTCCACTAAGAAAGGTCACTATGAATATACTAGAATGCCCTTTGGTCTTAAAAACGCACCCGCTACATTTCAGCGTTGTATGAATAATGTATTACACGACATAATAGGTACCCATTGTCTAGTATATTTAGACGACATTGTTATATTTTCTACCTCTTTACAAGAGCACATTCAATCTCTTAAAAAAGTATTCGAACGTCTTCGCAGATCAAATCTCAAACTACAATTAGATAAATGTGAATTTATGAAACGAGAAACGGAATTTTTAGGTCACATAATTTCTACCGAAGGAATCAAAGCAAATCCAAATAAAATTCAAGCTATTCAAGATTTTAAAATTCCAAACTCTCCAAAACAAATAAAATCATGTTTAGGCCTTTGTGGATTTTATCGAAAATTTATAAAAGACTTCGCAATAATTGCAAAACCAATGACTCTTTGCTTAAAGAAAGGATCAAAAATAAATATAAGCGATCCTAATTACAATGAAGCGTTTGAAAAATTATAAACTTTAATAAGTAACGATCCAATTCTCATTTATCCAGATTTTGAATAGAAGTTCGATTTAACTACAGATGCAAGCAATTATGCATTAGGTGCAGTTCTATCCCAAGATGGCAAACCCATTTGTTTTGCCATTAGAACATTAAACGAACATGAGTTAAATTATGCAGCTATTGAAAAAGAATTATTAGCTATTGTATGGGCGACTAAGTATTTCCGCCCCTATCTCTTCGGAAGAAGTTTTAAAATATGCTCTGACCATAAACCGCTTGTTTGGTTACATAACATAAAAGAACCTAATACGAAATTACAACGTTGGAAAATAAAACTTAGAGAGTTTGACTATGAAATAAAGTACATTAAAGGAAAAGAGAATTACGTAGCAGATGCTGCGTCAAGGATTACAAAGAAAGAAACTAAAGATAACAAAATTGAAGAAGTATTTCAAAATGAAGACGATTTAGATACTACTGCAGCAACGGTGCATAGTGCACAAGAAGATAACGGTGATTGCATACAAATTACCGAAAGACCAGTTAACGTTTTTAATCACCAACTTATATTTGAAAAGGGAAATCAAGACACTAACGAACTTACTCACTACTTTAATAAAACTATTAATAAAATAATTTACAGTGACATGACTGAAATCTTGGCAAAAGACATAATTATAAAATTTATATGTGAACACAATTTTGTTATGTACATTAATAATGACGAAGACTTTGCTATTTTTCAACGAGCCTATATGAAATTAATTAAACCAAATACTGGAACGAAATTAATGAAAACTTCAGTTATACTTCCCAACTTGCCCACATATGCAGATTTTCACGAGAAAATATTAGAAATACATGAAAAGACAATACATCAAGGTATAAAAAAAACTAATGACGATTTTAAAACTAAATACTATTTCCCAGACGCACAAAAACTTATTCAAAACATTATTAATAAATGTGAAATTTGTAATTTATGCAAAGCAGAGCACAGAAAAGTTGCTCTTCCTTTTGAAAAAACTTCAGAAACCAAAAATATTCGCGATAAATATGTTATAGACTATTATTTTATTGACCAACGTAAATTTTTAACATGTATCGACATTCATTCAAAATTCATTTCTATTATTGAAACCAAAACGACAGATTGGATTGAAAGTAAAAAAGCTCTTCTAAAAATTTGTAGTATGATAGGTAAACCAAAAACAATTAAAATGGATCAAGAGACTGGCCTAATATCTAAATCATTACAAAATTGGTTAAAAAAGGAAAATATCAATATTGAATTAACAACTGGCAAGAATGGTATAGCCGACATAGAAAGGGTCCATAAAACAATGAATGATCATATTCGATTTAGCGTCGCTTGTGAACAGTTGTTTTTACCTTTGTGCTCTGAGTTTTTGTATTTTTTCAGTGATTTTGTGCGAGTGTTTTGTGTTAATTTATTTACAAAGCTTAACTTAATACATATCTGTGTTAGAAATTTTAAATAGATCTCCCAGTAAACGGGTATGTGTTTAGAATTGTTTTTAACATTTCTATTAGATTTGTTTAATCTCGTAGCTTTGTTAGTGTAATTTAGGCTCTCTATACTTGCTAGAACTCTTTTACTCCCTCTCAATCTCTCCCGCTCTATTTTATAACTGTAATTTACTCTCTATGAACTTCTGGTAGACTTGTTCGTTTATTTCTCTAACTCTCTCTCTCTCTCACTCTCTTGCATGCTTTACATTGCATTTGTTTATTGATTAAAGTTGTTGTGTTGCACAAGCCACGCTCAGTCGATATAAGATTTATTTTCTCGTGCTCTCTTTATTCGACTTAATTTCGTGATCTCGCGCTCTTACTTGTTTCGTGTTTTGTGGTTTTTGACAATTTGATATGATCCCAGTGCCAAATTTACTTTAAGGTATTTTTCGTATTCTTATTTTTTTATTTTGCTTTAAACTTATAATGGGTACAAAAAGAGTACAATTTTTCTTAGAACAGACAAGAGTTCTAAGAAAAATTGTACTCTTGCGTCTTCAACTAAAGACCCTTTTATTTTTTGCTGGCTCTGCGATTCGATGATGCACGTTAAATGTGCAGGATTTACTGGCAGAATCAAAGATATCATTGATCTTAATTCTGGTCTCATGTGGTCATGTGGGTCCTGCAAGGACTCGAGACAGCTTATTGAATATCTCAGGAGCTTTTAAACAACTCAATGAGGGGTTCAATTCCGTCTGTGCCCAGTTTAATAATAAAAAATTATTAACCGAGTCGCCTAAACGTAAAAAAGCCAGTTTAACCGCCGTTAATATGATTGTGGAATCCACCCCAAATCCGAACTTGGTAGCAGCAGTTTCTCTTGACACAGGGGTAAATGAACCAACTGTGCCTATGGATACAGCTAGTTGGGGTGGTATCTCTGATTCCAGAATAAAAGCTTCAATACTGGCTAAGTCAAAGAATTCGTTGCCGACCGTACCTTCAGGTACAGTAGACACCGTTCCTGGTCCTCAGCCCAGTGTGGTTCAGACTGCTGGTGGGGGCCGTAAGAAACTTTCAGTTGTTCCACAAAGGAAGCAATTATTTGTTTCTAGATTCACCCCAGACACCACATCTGAGGATGTTTTGGAATTTATACGTGAAAAATTCCCATCCGAGGCTATTGCAGTTGAACAATTTCGATTTTCTTACGCTCGTAGGATATCGTCTTTTAAAATATTTGCTCCGCCTGATGTGTTTAATGTGTTACTTTCTGAAAGTTTTTGGCTTAATGATGATTTAGTAATTAAAGAATTTGTTCCAAATAAAGCGAGAACAAATAACAGGCCTTCCACTGTGCCAAAAAACTAAATAGTTTATTCTTGGCTTATCAAAATGTTAGGGGACTAAATATGAAGCTACACAAGCTTTATGCCGACTCCTCTGCATTCACCGAAGATATTTTGGCTTTTACGGAAACTTGGCTAAAACCTGAGATATCTGACTCTGAAGTTCTGTCAAATAACTTTAATACTTATAGGACCGATCGCTCCTCACGTAGGGGGGGGCGGTGTACTGATTGCTGTTACCTCTAGCCTAACATCCGAAAGAATTCTCACTCATATCCAAAACGAAATTGAATTTGTAAGTGTGAAAGTTTCTTTGCAATCTTTATCTATTTTTGTTACATGTTCCTATATTCCACCTGGCTCTGATCTAGTAATTTATGAGCACCATCTGTCCGCAATAAAATCCGTTCTATCCCTGCTTTCTAAAAGAGACCTTTTGATTGTTTTGGGTGACTTTAATCTACCTGATATTTCTTGGTCTCCTCCCACTGACTCACTTGTCGCTATACCTTTATCCGCCCATGATTTTGTAGATGGCCTTTTAGAATTATCGTTACAGCAAGTAAGCTTTATACGAAATTCTTTAGATCTTGTGTTTGTTTCAGACCCGTCCGAGGTCACGGTATGTAGAATTGACGCTCTTGTTGTACCTGAAGACCGATATCATCTAACAATGGAATTGACAATTTGCCTCCCCTGCTCTGATACCCTCTCTCCTTTAGTGCCCCCAACTAAAATGAGATGTTTTCGTAAATGTGACTATAATAAACTTAACGATATGATTTGTCATTATAATTGGGCAGACTTGTACAATTGTACAGACATTGAAAGTGCCACTGAACTATTCTATATAGCGTTAAATACTTTTTTTAATGAATGCGTTCCCGATAGGTTTCCTGTAAACCTAAACAGGCCTCCTTGGTTTACCAATGCGCTTCAAAGACTTAAAAACCTTAAATCAAATACTTATAAAAAGTATACAAAATCGGGTAAGCCATCAGATTTTTCGAAATATGTAGTGGCTCGATCGGATTTTAATGTTCTCAACAGTCATTGCTATTCTATGTATCTAAATCGATGTAAATTTGAATTTTCAAATGATCCGAAACAGTTTTTCAGCTTTGTTAATGCCAAGCGTAAGTCATCGGCATTGCCTTCATCGGTACGTCTAAACTCAATGGAGGCATCGACGGATTCTGACATTGCTGATTTATTTGCTGAGTTTTTCCAAACCACTTATAGTTCCACAGCTTGGTCAAATTCTAACTAACCTAATCCCTTAAATAGGGCAAATTGTATTTTTCCCCTTTTATTACTGAAAACTCGCTCTTAATCGATTTAGCAACAACAACGCCGACTTATTCTCACGGTCCAGATGGACTTCCTGGATGTGTGCTCAAGTTTTGTGCGTCAACCATTTGTAAACCGATTCTTAAACTTTTTAATTTGTCTATTTCATCATCAGTTTTTCCTACTATCTGGAAGGACTCTTTTATTATTCCACTTCATAAAAAGGGTGCGAAGGCTGATGCCAAGAATTATAGAGGTATTTCCAAATTGTCGGCAATTCCTAAAGCATTTGAACGTTTTATCACTTCTCATTTGCAACATTTATGTTCCTCGCTTATATCACCGTGTCAGCATGGTTTTGTTAAGCGAAGATCGACCACCTCCAACCTTCTTGAATTGTCATCTATTGTAATAAATGGATTTCAGAAAAAATGCAGACTGACGTTATATATACAGATTTTAGTAAGGCCTTTGACTCCGTCAACCACTCTCTTCTCTTATTCAAATTAGATCTGCTTGGGTTTCCTGGTAATCTATTAACTTGGATTTCAAGTTACTTGAATGGTAGGACTCAGAGGGTTATATTCAAGAATTCTGTTTCAAAATTGATCTACGTGACATCTGGAGTCCCTCAGGGAAGTCATCTGGGCCCTTTGCTGTTTACTTTGTTTATCAACGATCTTCCCTCTATCATAACACATTCTCGTGTTCTAATGTATGCTGATGATGTTAAGCTTTGTTTATCATATAATGATATAGCGTCGGGATTTAACTTACAGTCAGATATTGATTGTTTTCATGAATGGTGCGAGTACAACCTTTTAAAGTTGAACTACCTTAAATGCAACGTCATGACTTTTTATAGGGGTACTCCTACGTTTATTAGTTATTTTCTTGAAAATACGTCACTCGACCGTATATATTCAGTTAACGATTTACCTAAACTTAACTTCTTGACCCTAAACTTAAATTTGACTGCCACATAATGTCCACTGTTAATAAAGCCATGAGTGTTCTTGGCTTTATAAAGCGTTGGTCAAAAGAATTTGATGACCCCTATACGACCAAATTATTATTTACCTCCCTTGTCCGTCCTATTTTGGAATATTGTTCGTCGGTTTGGAGTCCACAATATCAAGTACACATTGACCGTATTGAGTCGGTAAAAAAAAAAATTCTTCTTTTTGCCCTTCGTAGTTTGAACTGGGATCAAAACGTAAGGCGACCTTCCTACCAGAGTAGATTACTGTTGCTTAATTTACCTACACTTTTAAATCCTAGAAAAATGCTTGGTACTATTTTTATGCATAATCTTATAAGAGGTGATATTGATTCTGCAGAACTTGTAAACCGCCTAACTTTCAATGTTCCTAACACGAAATTATATCCCTCTAAATTTGCCACGATGTTCATCAAATTTTTGTCTACACGAGCCCTTTCGCGTTCTATGTAATACTTATAACAACCTTTATCATCTAATTTGCATTTCCACTTCTATCCCATTATTAAAAACTAATATTTTAACTCATTTGCGTTTCTCTTAATTGTGCCTTTTATTTTCACTTGTGTCTTGTCTCTATTTAATTTATGTATTTTCCTCGCGAACTCGCATTTTTTGCCCAAATTGATAATAGGGCCCGCGCGTAACAAGCACGTGCTTGGTGTCGTTGGGCCACTTGTTTGTACTGCTCGTAGTGCATCAACGTCCATCAGAATAAAAGCTTAGAATTATCAATAAGCTTACAGACGCAGAAGATAAATTAATGAATATAGAAAAAGCAACATACGTTTATAATCATGAAATAACCCATGATGCCACAGGTAAAACTCCTGCCGAAATATTTCTTTATGGCATAAAACCGAACAAAAATATACAAAAAAGGAAAGAATACAAGATAGATAAAATAAATAAAAACCGCGAGGAACAACTGGACTGACTGACTTTCAAAGTGAACGGTCGTGTTTTTTTTCTGCGCTCCGAATTTTGTATTTTGTTTTCGTTTATTCCCATCGGTGGGTGTTATCAAAACAATTTTAATTTTCTTCCGTGTTATTTAAACATAAATTTAAACTCCGTTCGCTTCGCGAGTGCACTTTGTATTTAATACTAATTAATTGTTTTATTTTCGTAATTCTTATCTGTGTTTTCTTTTCTTTTATCCACACCGATTTCTCTTTTGTGCATGCACTTTTAACTTAGTTACGCTCCCGCTCTCTTGCTCTCTTTGCTTTGAAAGTTCTAAGCGTGCAGTTTCTGCGCTCTTGCGGTACTTATAACTGCTCGCTTATAAATTTCAATTCGCTTTCTTGGTACATTGGTCCCAATAAATAAAATTAATAATACAAATTTAGTCTGCTTCTGCAAGAAATGCAGCCTCGTAATCAAGGCTGACCAGTCGAATATGACTTGCTGGCTGTGTGAAAATATGGTGCACACCAAGTGCGCCGGTTTTACTAGCCGGACAAGTGATGACCTATCAAAGGGGCCCAATTTGCAGTTTTGTTGTGATGCTTGTGTCGAGGTTGCGAACGAGATGAAATCGTTCATGCGCCAAACTAAAGGCGGCCTGATGGGGCTGATTAGCTGTTTCGGTGTTGCTAGAAATAGTTTTCGCCGAGCTGATGATCTCCTCTCTGCGCTGGACTCGCAGTTTAATAGTCGTAAGCTATTAGAGAGTCCCCTAAGCGCAAAAAGGTCGCTGGTGGTAAGGAGCAAAAGGGGAACACCCCGCAACCGAAATCAAAAGAACAACAGAGCATTCCGGCGGATCAGCAGCCGATTTCAGCAAACCCTCAAATGTTGCTAGGATCGGCAGCTAAAAAAGATTCGGTATCCGAACAATCCGTTTCAGAATGCATGCAACCAGGGACTTCTAAGAATTCCGATTTGTCCGTAGTGGTTTCACAATTAGTGGATCCACCTATCTCTCAGAATTTAGCATCTCCACCACAAGGGACTACTGAGTCCGGACAACCGGCTCAAGTTGGTTTGGCAAATGCAATGTCTGCTCCACCAAAATCCCTTTCAGTAGTTCCACTCAAGAAACCAATTTTCGTTTCTCGGCTTTCCCCTGATCAAACATCTTCTGATGTATTGTCTTATATACAAGACAAAACTAAAGCCGATTGTAATAGTGTAAAGGTGGAAAAGTTTAAGTTTTCTTATGCTAGAGACATTTCATCTTTCAAGATAACTGTCCCTAACGAGCTTTTTGCATCTCATAGAAACCTGGTTAAAGCCGGAGATCTTTAGCTCCGAAGTTTTTCCAGGTAAGTACACAATAGATAGGTATGACCGTCCCTCTAGACGGGGAGGTGGAGTCTTAATTGGAGTTGATTCAAACCTCCCGTCTGAGGAGTTATTTTTTGATGAATTCAATACCATTGAATTTATTTGTGTAAAGTTATCTCTTCCTGGTAACTTTATATACATAACTTGCTCATATATTCCGCCGTTGTCTGAACTTCCTGATTATTTAAATCACCTATCCGTCATTAAGTCCGTTGCAAACAAGCTTTCCGATAGGGATCAGTTGATAGTTCTAGGTGATTTTAATATACCTGGAGTTACTTGGTCCACTGAGGATGGATCGAATGTCTTACTACCTATAGCACAGCATGATTTTATTGATGGCCTGCTTGACATATCTCTATCTCAAGTAAACCATGTTCGAAATTCGTTAGGTCGCCTACTTGATTTGTGTTTTGTATCAAATCCTGAAGGTGTGTTTCTGTCCAGAGTAGCACCACTCACGCAACCTGAAGATCCATATCACCCAACATTCGAACTTTCATTTGATACGGGTAGAGTTATAGAAGAAAAATGAGAAAAATCCAAACGAATACATTGTTTTCGCAAGGCAGACTTTCTGAGGCTAAATAATTTAATTTCTGGCTTTAATTGGTCTGATCTTTACCTATGCATTAATATGTCCGATGCAGCTAATGTTTTTTACACTGCAATAAACTCATTTTTTAATTCCTGTGTTCCGTGGTACTATCCGTCAACTTCCAATAAATCACCTTGGTTTAGCAAAGAGTTGACACACTTAAGAAATGTAAAGTCCAGACTTTTTAGGAAATATAAAAATACCGGTTCTTAATCTGTTTTTACTAGATATTTAAGTGCTCGGTCAAGATTTACCGAGCTTAATGCTCAGTGTTATAACAGTTACTTAAACCGTTGTAAGGTCCAGTTCTCTCAGGACCCGAAACAGTTTTATAATTTTGTTAACACCAAGCGTAAATCTAATTCTTTTCCCTCCTCGCTATCGTCCGAAAACATGACGGCAACCACAGATCAGGCAATAGTCGATTTATTTGCCCAATTTTTTCAAACGACTTACTCTACTTTAGATTATTCATCACAGCCTTATTCTTACAACATATCCAAGTCAAACCTCATATTCTGTCCCACTTTAACAGAAAGCTCTCTTCTTTTGGATCTTCTTCGTATTAAACCTGTTTATTCGCCAGGGCCCGATGGTATTCCTGGGTGCGTGCTTAGGTATTGCGCTAAGGCCCTGTGCAAACCTCTTCACAAGTTGTTTACCTTATCTATAGAAACCTCCCAATTCCCAAATATTTGGAAGGAATCATTTGTTATTCCTCTTTTCAAAAAAGGTAACAAGTTAGAAGCCAGTAACTACAGAGGTATTTCTATGTTGTCAGCTATTCCTAAGCTTTTTGAAAAAGTTATTACTCCTCATTTGCAGCACCTTTGCAGATCAATCATTTCTCCGTGTCAACACGGATTTATTAAACGTAGATCCACAATCACAAACCTTCTGGAGCTCACTTCATTAGTGATAAAAGGCTTCAATAGTAGTTTTCAAACAGACGTCATGTACACTGACTTTAGTAAAGCATTTGACTCTGTAAATCACTTACTTCTCATTCAAAAACTTGACCTTTTAGGTTTTCCAGTTGATCTGCTTAAATGGAGATCAAGTTATCTGAATGGCAGGTCACAAAGGGTCCTTTTTAAAAATTCAATTTCTGAAATTCTCCGTGTTACCTCCGGTGTCCCACAAGGGAGCCTTCTGGGTCCGTTACTTTTCACATTATTTATTAATGATCTTCCCTCAATTATAAGTCATTCTCGCGTACTTATGTATAGCAGATGATGTTAAGTTGTGCCTGCAGTATAAGGACATTTCCTGCCATTCAGACTTGCAATCCGATCTAGATAATTTTCAAAACTGGTGCCGAGATAATTTACTAAATTTAAACGGTTCCAAGTGCAAGCTGATGACTTTTTATCGGGCCAATCCGATATACGCGACCTACACGTTAAGTGGCAGCTCTTTGGATAGAATAACTCTTGTAAACGATCTTGGCGTTCTCTTGGACCCCAAACTAAAATTTTCTAATCACATTTCGTCCATGGTTAATAAAGCCAGAGGAGTGCTTGGATTTATTAAAAGGTGGTCAAAAGAATTCGATGATCCTTATTTGACTAAAACTTTATATATTTCGCTAGTCCGTCCGATTCTAGAGTATGGGTCTCCCGTCTGGAGTCCACAATACGGAATACATATTGGTCGTATTGAATCTGTACAAAAAAACTTCCTTCTTTTTGCTTTACGGCGCCTAAACTGGGATGCAAATCTTATCTTACCTTCTTATTCTAGTAGACTTCTTTTGATTAATTTACCATCCCTAGCCAACCGTAGAACGATGCTTGGTACTATCTTTATTTATAACCTTATACATGGTGATATTGACTGCCCCGACTTGTTAAGTCGGCTAAACTTTTCTGTGCCAAGTAGATTAACTAGAAATTATATTCCCCTAACTTTAAATCATTGTAGATCTAACTATGCCTTGCATGAGCCTTTCAGAGTATTATGTTCTGACTATAATAGACTTTTTCCTGTAATATCAAATCTTGACTCTCTGCCGCTCCTAAAACGATTAATACTTGCTTCATTGGCACAAGATTGATCTAACTATTACTTTTTTCCCCGGACCTTTACCTTTATTTTTCCTATCTCGTGTCTATCTTATCGCGAATCGTGCCGTACGATACACGGCTGCGCCCCTCGGTCGGTTGGGCGGGTAAGTGGGCCGTGGGACTCCGCGCGAAATAAAAAAAAAAAAAAAAAAAAACATGAAATAGATTTGGAATACACTAAAGTTAAAAAAGAAATGAAACGTAAAGCTAAATTAGTAAACCCATTCAAAAAGACAGGAGCATTAGAACAAAAAGATGAAAAGGACTGGCAAGAAACTAATAGGGGTCATAAAGTAATAAAACACAGAAGTAAATTCAAAAAAGCTAAAAAGCATAATCTTTCTCATCATTCCAGGGAGACTGACAGTACTAACTCTGATACTGAAATTGATCATGATACTGACATGGACGAAAATACCATTGATAACAGCTCAACAAATTAGCAATTCACCCATTACTTTGAACAACGGTTATTTACTTCTGAACACAGGGACTATAAAAATACCTCTAAATTATGAACACCATATGATTAAAATAAATCAAACTAAAATATTTGAAACATATCAAGATTTTATAAAATACGAAAACCAATTTAAACACGTACCGGACATTGCTTTAACATTGAAACAATTAAAACATGAAATCAAGGGAATTACTTCGTCACAAAGACAAAAACGGGGATTAATCAACTTTGTAGGAATAGCTTACAAATATCTATTTGGAACATTAACTGAAGATGATAAAAAGGAGTTGGAAGATAAACTAGAAAACTTACAGGAAAAAATAATTGAAAACAAAGAATTAAAGGCATAATTCAAATAATAAACGAGCAATCCAAATAAATAAACAGACTCGTAAGAGATGAAGAAGAGGAAGATGCTTTGCACATTTTTAGATACTACCTAAATATATTTCTAGAATACATTGAGGATTTACAAATTAGTTTACAATTTACAAGAGTAGGAATATTTAATGCTAAAATATTAAAACATGAAGAGTTAGAGAACATAAACGAAGAAAAATGACTATCAATCAAAACTTCAGCTTGGTTAAGCAGTCAAACTAGAGACACTTTTATTCTAGCCCATATACCCACTTCATTTAAAGAAACACACAAATATAGAATTATAAAATACCCAGATAATATCGGACGACAAATTGACATTAATGACAATTATGAATATTTTATAAACGACGAAAAAAAGGTATTTTACTTGGAAAATTCACCAAATTCATTAACAACTATATTAGACCAAAAATTTATAATCACGGATCAATGTATCTCTCAAATCCTTACTTATCAATTAGCAAAATGTCAACACACTTTTGTATCAGAAAATGAATCTGTAAAATACATTGAACCTAACATCATTTTTACTTATAATTGAAGTGAAACACAAATTAAGCAAGATTGCGAAATTTTCAACAAATTCAGCGTAACAATCTAATACAATTAAGTCAATGCTCCTTAGAAATAAGAGATATAAAATTTACAACTTCAAAGAATATAAATGTATATAAAATTATATTATCCAGCACTAATGTTACTTTATATGAACCAATACGATTGTTAAAACTTAAAAATTCTATTACCCATCAACAAAAACAAAAATCAATCTATAAGTGGATTGTTTTTACGATATTAATAATTATACTTTTAAGCATCACAACTTACAACATATTTACCTATAGGAGCCTAGCCAACAAAAAAGAAATTTTGTTTAAATTCAACAAGGATGTTGAATCTTCTACAGGTGGGGCGAGTGACGTATACGTAAATACCCTAGCTACCAAACCCAACATACCAGAGATACCCATTATTCCAATTGTCAATAACATAAGCCCATACCCTACTATTGCAGTTATTCAAATAAATACAACATAAACATTTAACCCCTCAGACATAAATCTTTCCCACGCCTTCGATCGGCGGCATCCGAATTATAAACACTTCACACGCCTTTATCGACGACGGCAGACATAAACAATATTCAGACCTTTAAACAAAGGGTCCAGCCTGAGAACCCATTCGTCAGCATAAAAGCTTTGACCAATCCAAATTAATTAAACAAAAGATGCAGCCTAGAAACCAACCCATCAGCTTACAGTTTTGACCAATCAAAATGATCTAATCAAAGTCCACTTTCGCTGCTCGCGCGCTGTCACCGGTAGAAGCCATAGTTATAAGAATAATGCATTTTGTAAAATCAGTTTTAAGATTGGGGATCTAACTTGAAAGAACTTTACCAATAAAGACTCCGCTATATATTAAAATAAAAATCGCTTTTTTTTAATATATTCCGAACCGAAAAACATAATTTATATATAAAACTGTTCATTGAAAACTAAGAATCAACGCACAGCCTAAACCAATTAAATGGCCCTATTAAAATTTTGTACCATTCAATTCTTATAACACTAAACTGATTTGCTAAGATTTATTTTGGCCACAAACATGCCCCCATTTTCTTCCAGTGGCAAAAAACCACCAATTTCTATAAAAAACGAGTTCGGAAGCTAACTTCGGCAAGCCGAAGTTTTAATACTCTTGCAGACTTAGCCGAAATTGCTAAAATTGAAAAAGTAGCGAAAAGAATAAGAAATGTCTAAAATATTCTGAAAAACATCAAATTTGGACCGATTTTACCCTATTGTTCCTATGGGAGCTATAGGATATAGACGTCCGATCGTCACGCGCTTTTACCCTGATCAAGGTACGCATAAAAAAATAAGATTTGGAAAAATTTATGTCAATAGTTTTTACACTGCGCGAAATATCCTAAAAATCATTAAATTTTAACCGATTTTACCCTACACTCATAGCAAAATTAACCCTAAATTTTAGAAATTCGCCTTAAAACTTTATTTTTTCTAAATCCAAGAAAAGATTTCTATTTTCAAGGTATTTTTTTCTCAAAACAAGAAAACTTTTCTTGAATCAAGAAATTGTTTCTCAAATGTAGAAATTGTCGCCATAAATTTAACTCGCCTTAAATCCAAGAAAGAATTTCTATATTTTAGTAAAAATGGCACTTGTTTTTCGAAATTTTTTTCTTAAAATTAGGAATTCTGCCCTAAAAAATTATTTACCTTAAAAAATAGAAAAATTTTCTCAAATTAACCCTAAAAAATTCGATAACCCTAAAAAATAGAAACGCTTTCTTAAATATAGAAATATTTTCTTAAATATAGAAATATTTTCTTAAATATAGAAATATGTTCTAAAAAATAAAAATTAATCCCAAAATATAGAAATATTTTCTATAACATAGTAATTATTTTCTAAAATGACCATAAAATTGTTCTAACCCTGTCCGAGTAGCCTAGGGGTTAGAATGTCTGACCAGAAATCTAAGCACCGCAAGTTCAATTTCAGCTGCCGACATCTTTCTTTTTTTCTTTTTTTTACTTGTGTATAAACATAGATGAGAAGTAATGCTTAGAACGACTAAAGGTTTTACCCTTTATTGAAAAGTAATTTAAATATTTTTTGAAATAAGAAATATCATCTTAGAAAATTTATTTTAAATATTTCGACTTTCACAGTTGCGACTTAACGAGTTCTAAAAACTTTTTAAAACTAATATTCTTCGCAAACGCCCCATCATATAGTCTTTGGTTTGCCGTGCGTTCTTCGTGCGCGACCGTGGCTCCATTTAATGTCTTTGGACTCACGCGCGGGAGACCTGGGTTCGAATCTCACCCGACAGACGAATAAAATTATAAGTTTTTTCGGATAAGATACTTATCGGATTTTACTTGTAAGAACTGGATAAATCATAATTGTACTAATTCTCTCTCTCTTTCCCCACAGAATTACAGTTGAAATCGATATTGGCAATTCATTAAGTGCGCAATACTAATACAAACTTTGTGACTTTTCTAAATGAAAAGCGAAGTGCTTAAATCATATACATACGTACATATGTATACACATACATACATAAATCCTGAATGAAAAATTACATCATAATGAATGTAGGCGCATTTTTTCTAATTTTTAGAAAAAATACCCTAAAATTTATGGTTAGATGCCCTAATTTTAAGAAATATTCTATTTTTTAGAAAACTTTTCTTGTTTTTAGGGCCCTTTGCCTTAGATTTTAGAAAGGAACGCCCTTAGTTTTAGAAAATTTTACCCTAAAATTTAAGGTGCGATGCCTTTGAAGACAAAAATAAGGCGAATTTCTTGTTTTTAGGGTAAATTTTGCTATGAGTGTATTGTTCCTATGGGAGCTATAGGATATAGACGTCCGATCGTCACGCGCTTTAACCCTGATCAAGGTACGCATAAAAAAATAAGATTTGGAAAGATTTATGTCAATAGCTTTTACACTGTGCGAAATATCCTAAAAATCATTAAATTTTAACCGATTTTACCCTATTGTTTCCATGGGAGCTTTAGGATATAGACGTCCGATCGCCACGCGCTTTTACCCTGATCAAGGTATGCATAAAAAAATACGATTTGGAAAGATTAATGTCAATAGCTTTTACACTGCGCGAAATATCATAAATTCTTGCAAGATATATCCAATTGTTCCTATGGGAGCTATAGGATATAGACGTCCGAAAAGGGCGATTTTCAAACTTGATCTGCGTACACATGTTTTAGGACGATTGTGAAAGTTTCAGATCGCTAGCTTTTAAACTGAGCTCGCAAACGGTATTGAAACAGACGGACAGACGGACAGACGGACATGGCTATATCGACTCCCCTATTGATCCTGATCAAGAATATATATACTTTATGGGGTCGGAAACGTCTCCTTCACTGCGTTACAAACTTCTGACCAAAATTATAATACCCTCTGCAAGGGTATAAAAATCTGGACGCTAAGCGCGTTAATCAATCGATTCGATTTTTGGCCAAAATTTAGTCCTCTACATAATAAAGATTCTGTTTAATGTAATATTGGATATTTCAATGTTTACTATTTTTTATCGATTTTTGAAAACCTAAGAATCTTCCTAATTTTTTTCCTATCGGCAAAAAAACACTGATCTAAGTCAATTAGCAATATGAATATTTATCGAGGGAATCCTGATACTTTAAGGATTCATATGGTGGTTTTACTAAAGCTCTAGGTCAATGCTAAAAAAAGTTACATTAGCCTAAAGTAGGAATAATAATTCCAACAAATTATACACAAGCATTGAACACCGAATGCATTCTCTCGCACTGTCTCTCTCGCTCTCTCTCTCTCTCTGACTTTGTGTACTACAATAAATGAGCGGCGGCTGATTTTGATTTCTTTTTAAAACTTAAAATTAAAAACTTAAAACTAAATTAAACTTAACAATAAATTAACAATAAATTAAAATTAAATTATACCAGCAACAGACACGAATAAACCCCGTCAAAGCGTTCAAGCCGCTGGGCTTTGGAAAAGGGCAGGGGGGCAGTCATCATCTCTATATATAAAGCTATCAGTAAGAAAACTGGGAATCAACGCACAGCCAAAACCACTGGTTAACAATATTAATATGCATTTTTATTACATTCTAATAACTTTAAACTGATTTTCTAATATTTATTGGGGCTCCCCAAGTGGACCCAATCGCTTTCAATTGGAAAAACCAATCGAATCCGTATGGCACTTCTAAACTGAGTATCAAAAATTCCTTCGGTAAAGTTTTTCCTTAAGCCTTACCGATTCACCAAAGCTTTAGCTATCTTCTAAACAAAGAAAGTAAACACAAAGTCGATCTATTATTGAATTTAAGTGCTCTTTACAGTTATTGCTGCCAGAATACGCAAAAGACGTTTTTTTGGCAATCTATTGACCTGGTTTTTGATAGTGTAGTAAAAATATACCATTCAAATTGTTTTTTTACAGTGTTTTGCCACGCGCTGTTAGGAAACATAAGAACGGGAGATCGCAGTAGATAGATAAAGAGGAAAGAGAGTAGCAAGTGCGCAAAAGAAGAAGTTGATGAGGAAACTTTCAATTTGGTCAGAGTCGTATCAAGAAAATTTGCCGCAAGTTGTGTTTTTATGTGATAATTTTCTTTGCATAACTGTGTATTTTGGTGTACCCTCTGCAGTTTCCTGTAAAGGGTTGTTTTGCCATTTCAATAAATAAGGGCAGACTTTGAAAGTAGCTGGATTAGATCTTAGGGACGATTGTTTTTTCCGTGGACAATTTTATGTGGCCTGTTCAAGAGTTAGCTCAGCAAAGAGCTTAATCATCCTATCTCCTGATGGCCAAACAAAAAATGTTGTTTACAGAGAGGTTTGAAATAATTTTTTAAAAATATTTAAACTTATATTGTAGACTAGGCATATTTGGGGAAAACCAAATTAAAAAAAAAGCGCCGTATCCTCTACCTCCGGGTGGTGTGGAAATGAGGGTTAATTTAAGTTTCAGCCAAAACTACAAATATATTTAAAGTAACTAACTAACGCAAAATTACATTGTTCTTCTGCAAATCTATTACATAAAAAAAGTAGGATATTCGGGTTATCCACCGCAAGCGAAGCTGCGGGTACCCTGCTAGTTTATTTATATAAATAATTATTATTAATGACTAAATCTGATATAAATATGTATATATATATATATAAACCCCTAATACTATATAATTAAATTTTTAATTTATAAATTTAATTAATAAATTAAATATAATTTTATTTTTTAATAGTAACTATATCCTAAAGCTGCCATATAACTGATTGATCGGAAATGCCATAACTTTGGTGTTTGTAAAGTTAGGAAAATGGGATTTTCTGTGGGTTTTATTTTTGGCAAAATTTCATAAGTATCGGCCGACTATATCCTATAGCTGCCATATAACTAAACGATTGGAAATGCCATAACTTTGGTGTTTTTAAAGTTGGGAAGTTGGGATTTTTTATGAGTGTTAAGAATATTTATTGTAAACCATTAAAACTTAAATATAAGCTACACCTTGATCTGACATAAATTTGAATAATATTTATTAAATATTGTTCGGTCATGCCGCTGCCTGAATAAATTCTTAAAGTTTCTAATCTTAACGTAAATTGAATTCTCGATGTTTGTTTTTTTTGCCTTTGCTATTTGCCCTGCGTGGCATCTCTTCCAATTACTGTAATTGCTACTCTTTTTGAATTCCTTCGTCGATCGCTGCCTGGCCCTTTGTCCACGGTAAGCATCTACTTAAGTTCAGTTTTCTATTTGTACTCGCTCGCTAAAGGCACGGTCGCAGATCGCCTGCCTATTCTTTTTCGCTAGTTAAAAGGCACAGGCAAATCGGTATGCCTGCCTAACCAATAAACATTTAACTTTGTAATTAAGGCCTTGGTGTCTTTTAGAATAAAATTAGTGCATATTTAATTGAAATCTTGTGCGGTTTTATTTTAATTGGGCACCATCAAAGGTTAGCGTTAGTGAAAAAGCTCACTGACCCAATATTTTGGTGACCCCGACGTGATATAAAAACAATAAAACTCAAGTGCAACCAAACAAACAATTTAATTTTCGTTCGTTTGATTGATCGCATATACATGACCTGCAAGTTTTATGTACATATGCAAGCGCAAGCGGTAATATATAAACTCCGTTAGAAACTCACATCGCAAACGCAAGCGGTAATATATAAACTCCGTTAGAAACTCACATCGCATCCGCCCCGCGCATCATAGAGAACATTTTGGTTTCCTCTTTGTGCCTTCGTTCCCGCTTTAAAACGTTTCACAGCGGCGACCAAACGTTTTTGTTCGCGAGTTCGTTGCACCCCCTTCCACCGCTATACTGCTGTTTATGTGCAAATAGACGCACATACATTCCGTTAGTTTTTCGGTGGTCAAGAGTTTTTGGTACAGCACGCACTGCACAGTGGAATTTAATTATTTTTGCGAGTGATATAAGCTGAAAATAATAAAATAAATTTATTAAAATGTCAACCGAAACCACATTAGGTGCTTCAGTTCAGGGAGTGAAGCGTCTTAAATTGAAGGCTGAATCAATGCTTTCTAAGGCGAAATCCTCTGAGAAGGCCTTGATTGTTGAGAACACCAGGCGATGAGTGAAGAAGAATTATAGCTTCGTGTTAAGCTCTCAGAGGAGAATAAGGCTGCATTTGCCCAGGTCCATGACAGTCTTGAGGAACTGGATTTTAATGAAATCGGCAGCCAGGTTCGCGATGATTTTGAAGACCTCATCATATCAATACAAATCATGCTAAATCGAGAATTGGGTAAGCGTCAACGTCCAGCACTTCGAACTTCTACTCTCAGGCCAGAGCCATCTCTGGATTTCCATTCTGTGCCGGCTAAAAGATCTCATTTGCCTGAATTGAGATTGCCTGAATTTTCTGGTGGCTATACTGAATTTGTCGACTTTCAATGTTTCATGTTCAAAGCTATCATCGACAATGACGTGGAGCTCACTAACATTGAGAAGCTGCAGCATTTAAAGTCTAGACTGAAGGGTTCCGCCTTGGATACAGTGCGCTCATTAGAAATTTGTGACAGCAACTATGCTGTAGCCTTGGAGTTATTGAATGTCCGTTTCAATAATAAGCGTCTAATTTTCCAATCCCATATAACTGTAATTTTTGGTCTCCCTAAAGTGGAAATGCGGTCCGCAGCGAAGCTGAGAGATATATCTGATAAAATAAATGCTAATCTACGTGCTCTTCAGTCAATGGGCTCTGTTGAGCAAATCTCAAATTGCATTCTGGTTCATGTTTTACTCCAAAAATTAGATAGCAAAACTCAGGCCAATTGGAAAGAATCTGCGGCCATTGATGAAATTCCTTCGATTGATCAATTTACTTCATTTTTGTCCAAGCGTTGTCAAAAATTGGAAAATGTAGAGCATACTGCAGCATCGTACTCATATAGTTCACAATCAGGAAAAAGCCGCAACAAAAGCATTTTAATTGCCACTAACACTTTAGGAAATGGATGTGTTGTGTGCGACAACAGTGGCCATTCAATTTATAGCTGTGGTCAATTCGCCAATTTGTCAGTGCAAGAGCGTATTCGAAAGGTGAAGGAATTAGCGCTCTATCTTAATTGCTAAAGAAGGGCCATCAAATGCGCAATTGTAAGTCAGGCTGCTGTCGAACTTGCAGGTCCAAGCATCACGCCCTTTTGCACCTTGGCACTGAGTCTTCGACCCAGGTTATGCGAGCTCCAGCTGCAGAACAAAGTACGCCAATTGCAATTACTTCGAGCCCTTCTACCTCTTTGCTGGCTCAGAATGTGGATTCTGACATTGTCTTTCTTGCAACTGCAGTCATAAGCGTTCAAAGTCGATCGGGTGCTTGGATCCCATGCCGTGCGCTGCTAGATTCGGGATCTCAAGTCCACATTGTGACTTCCAGGCTCGCTCACTAGTTGCAGTTGAATAAAACGAAGTCTACCGTATTAGTTGCAGGTCTAGGAGATGCTCGATTTGACACTGAAGCATGCCTATCTGCTCTTGTTGCTCCAGCGATTACCGGCAATCAACCCAGTTCGACCGTTAAACCCGATGGTTGGAAAATTCCCGCGAATATTCAGCTGGGCGATCCGGATTTCTATAGATCTCGGCGAATAGATCTTCTTATTGGCGCAAGCATATTCTTTGAGCTATTATCTGTAGGGCAGATGAAGTTTGCTGCTGCGTTACCCCTATTGCAGAAAACAAGGCTTGGTTGGATCGTTACAGGAGGTGGATCTTCTACTCTCAAGGCAACTGCATTACACGGCCAAGCTGTGCACCGTGAATTGGTTGCTGTTGAAGTTCATATGGATGAATTAGTCCGTCGCTTTTGGGAAGTTGAGAGCTGTGGTGAAGGCGTGGTCACAGCCACCAAAGAAGACCTGGAGTGCGAAGCTCGATTCAAGGCCAACTTTCGTCGTTTAGACTCTGGTGAATATTCCGTACGATTACTTGCGAAGAACACTCTAGAATTACTGGGCGGATCGTACAATCAAGCTTATCGTCGATTTCTCAATTTGGAGAGCAAGCTAGAGCGCAAGCCAGAAGTCAAGGTCCAATATTCGGCATTCATTCGTGAATACGCTGTTACAGTTTCGGACTTTCCCTGTTGCACTGGTGAGATCTGCAAGATGTATCGGTGTGTTCGCGTGGCTGAACCCGATAGCTATCTTCAATGTATTCTTTGGCGTGACTCACCGGACCAGGAGGTGCAGGTATTCAAGCTTGATATCGTCACCTATGGAACTAAGCCTGCAGCCTTTTTATCCGTTCGCGCGATGCATCAACTGGCGAATGATGAGAGCACATTTCCAATCGGTTCTAAAATCATTTTGCGGGACTTTTACGTTGATGATCTGATCACAGGAGGCCAATCAACACAGGAAGTCCTCGAAATTATGTCTCAAACAACAAACTTGCTTGCACGAGGTGGCTTTAAGCTCAGGAAAAGGTGTTCCAACGAGCGCGATGTCCTTGATAAAGTTCCTGACTCGGAAAAAGAAACATTCCTGAAGTTTGACGATGGCAGCGACTTTACCAAGACACTGGGTCTTGCTTGGGATCCTGCAGCGGATGTCTTTCGTTTTTCTTTTTCTCCCATACAGGTCTCTCCCAAGCCATGCAAACGGATGGTGCTTTCCACAATTGCTCGCGTGTATGATCCGCTTGGTCTCATTGGTCCTGTGTTTGCTAAGGCCAAGATCTTCCTGCAACAAGTCTGGAGAGAGAAGTTGGAGTGGGACGAGAGCTTTCCTGAGGCACTCAACACATCATGGCTGAATTTGTCATCTGACATGGGTCATACTCAGCAAATGAAGTTTCCTCGACGTGCATCCAAATGGTGCTTTTGAGATCCACGGATTCTGTGACGCTAGCATCGACGCATATGGAGGATGTATCTATCTCGTTTCAATAGCTGATGGCAAACGAGAAGTGCATCTATTTTGCTCAAAATCTCGTGTGGCACCTTTGAAGACTCTCACTGTTCCCAAGTTGGAGTTGTGTGCTGCTTTATTACTGGCTCAACTAATGCGGGACGTACGCAACATGAAGCTCTTCGATTGCCCGTTTTATTGCTGGTCAGATTCTGCTGTAGCTTTACATGGATAAGCGATGAACCTTCACGTTTTCAAGTTTTTATTGCTAATTGAATATCTTTAATTCAAGAGCTACCCAGTGGCATGAATTGGCGCTATGTACCGACCAACTGCAATCCAGCCGACATCCTGTCAAGAGGTGCTTCCCCAAGCGAGCTTCTGGAATCTGCCCTTTGGTTCAGAGGCCCACAATTTCTTCTTAAGGATCAGCACGGTTGGCCTGAATCTTGTATGCCAGTGAAGACTCTTCTCGACCTCAGAAAGCGCATTTTGGTCGGCGTCGCTAAAGAAGTGGACCTATCTTCAAAATGCAAGTTCGTGAATTCTTGGCAAAAGATCACCCACACCTTTGGATACATATACAAATTTGTTCACCGCATAAGACGTCCTGGTCTCGATGTCGAAGATGTAAAAATGGGCACTCAGATGCTTATCAGATGCATCCAAATGAGCAGCCTGGCTGATGACTACCGGAGTCTGCATTCTAAGCGACAAATTACATCATCCAGCCCGTTGGCCTCACTTTCTCCATTCATCGATAGCTTTGGGCTGATGCGAGTTGGAGGCAGACTACAAAATTCGTCCTTGGATTACAATGCGCAGCATCCTGTCATACTACCACGCCAGCATCCAGTTACAAGTGCTATCATACTGGACTTGCATCGGAAAAACTTGCATTCTGGTCCGCGAGCGCTGCTCGCTAACATGCGTCTTCAATTTTGGCCGATAGGTGGCCGAAAAACATTATCATCTGCATCGTCCAAGTGCGTCATATGCTTCAGAGCTAAACCAATTATCTCAGCATTTAAAAGCTGACCTGCCTAAGGATCGTGTAAATGCAACATCAACGTTCATGGTTACTGGTCTGGATTTCTGCGGGCCATTTTGCTACAAAACCGGAGTTCGCAGCAAGTTTTCATCTGTTTCGCGACGAAAGCGATCCACCTGGAGCTTGTTCAGGATCTTTCAACACAAGCGTGTTCAGCATTGAAGCGGTTTATTCTCACCAGAGGCAAACCTGCCCGGATATGGTCAGATAATGCTACGAACTTCGTTGGAGCTATAAACGAACTGGCTGAGCTGAAGAATCTGTTCCTATCTGGCCCACACATTCGAGCTATAGAGGAATTCTGCCTAGAAGATTCAATTGAGTGGCGTTTTATTCCCCCACGTTCGCCTCACTTTGGAGGCCTCTGGGAGGCTGCAGTAAAAACGGCCAAATTTCATTTTTATCGTTCGGTTGGCCCATCTCTATTTTCATTCGATGAATTGCGTACACTCGTTTGCCACATTGCAGCAATTATCAACTCACGACTTTTACTACCTCTTTCAGAGAATCCAGCAGATCTTGAGGTGCTAACTCCTGCACACTTTCTTGGCACAGTTGCGCTGGTGTTGTACTCTGAACCTGACGTCACAAATCTAAATTTTAACCGTTTGGACCGCTGGCAGAGAATTGCTTAATTTCAACAAATCTTCTTACGAACATCAACTGGAACCACTCGAAGAGCTGTCCGCAAGTTGTGCGTCCTGCCGAAGCAAGATCTGGTTGAAAGCCCTGGTCTTCCAACGGGGGGAGAATGTTCGGTCATGCCGCTGCCTAAATAAATTCTTAAAGTTTCTAATCTTAACGTAAATTGAATTCTCGATGTTTGTTTTTTTTTGCCTTTTCTATTTGCCCTGCGTGGCATCTCTTTCAATTACTGTAATTGCTACTCCTTTTGAATTCCTTCGTCGATCGCTGCCTGGCCCTTTGTCCACGGCAAGCATCTACTTAAGTTCAGTTTTCGATTTGTACTCGCTCGCTGAAGGCACGGTCGCAGATCGCCTGCCTATTCTTTTTCGCTAGTTAAAAGGCACAGACAAATCGGTCTACCAACGTAAACCAATAAAGATTTAACTTTGTAATTAAGGCCTTGGTGTCTTTTAGAATAAAATTAGTGCATATTTAATTGAAATCTTGTGCGGTTTTATTTTAATTGGGCACCATCAAAGGTTAGCGTTAGTGGAAAAGCTCACTGACCCAACAAATGTTATTATTCTTATAAAATATTCTGATAACGATGGTATATAAACTGTTTACAAATTTAGAAATGTCCATCGGGGAATATCGATTACAAAACAGGTTCCCCTGGATAGACTAAAATACCGCCAAATTTTTTAAGTTTCAAGAACATAACTATTACTACTTTAGCAAATAATTTACATTTTAAATAATAGGGTATCTAATCCTAGTTTTTTATTAAAATTTTCTAGCTTAAATTATTTTTTTATAAAATAATTTAAATATAAAATTCACTTACTATATTTAATTATATTTTTTTATAAATTTAAATAAAAAAAATTTTTTTATTATATTAATAATTCAGAAAAAAATATGACAAATTTTTAAAAATAATAAAATTTTTGATTTTATAATTTTAAAAAATTTATAAAATAAAACAAAGAATTATATAAAAATTAAAAATGTTATATTTTATTTTTATAAATATATTTCTATAAATAAATATCTATATATATAAAACTGTTCATTGAAAACTAAGAATCAACGCACAGCCTAAACCAATTAAATGGCCCTATTAAAATTTTGTACCATTCAATTCTTATAACACTAAACTGATTTGCTAAGATTTATTTTGGGCACAAACATGCCCATATTTTCTTCCAGTGGCAAAAAACCACCAATTTCTATAAAAAAAATCTGGACGCTAAGCGCGTTAATCAATCGATTCGATTTTTGGCCAAAATTTAGTTATGTAGAGGACTAAATTTTGGCCAATAATAAAAATAAAGATTCTGTTTAATGTAATATTGGATATTTCAATGTTTACTATTTTTTATCGATTTTTGAAAACCTAAGAATCTTCCTAATTTTTTCCTATCGGCAAAAAAACACTGATCTAAGTCAATTAGCAATATGAAAATTTATCGAGGGAATCCTGATACTTTAAGGATTCATATGGTGGTTTTACTGAAGCTCTAGGTCAATTCTAAAAAAAGTTACATTAGCCTAAAGTAGGAATAATAATTCCAACAAATTATACACAAGCATTGAACACCGAATGCATTCTCTCGCACTGTCTCTCTCTCTCTCTCTCTCTCTCTCTCTCTCTGACTCTGTGTACTACAATAATTGAGCGGCGGCTGATTTTGATTTCTTTTTAAAACTTAAAATTAAAAACTTAAAACTAAATTAAACTTAACAATAAATTAACAATAAATAAAAATTAAATTATACCAGCAACAGACACGAATAAACCCCGTCAAAGCGTTCAAGCCTCTGGGCTTTGGAAAAGGGCAGGGGGGCAGTCATCATCTCTATAT
Organism: Drosophila fuyamai; assembly: GCA_018153365.1. NCBI lineage: Eukaryota > Metazoa > Arthropoda > Insecta > Diptera > Drosophilidae > Drosophila > Drosophila fuyamai. The sequence goes on along the minus strand of JAECXW010000887.1, from coordinate 111,506 downwards.
ATAAAGCTATCAGTAAGAAAACTGGGAATCAACGCACAGCCAAAACCACTGGTTAACAGTATTAATATGCATTTTTATTACATTCTAATAACTTTAAACTGATTTTCTAATATTTATTGGGGCTCCCCAAGTGGACCCAATCGCTTTCAATTGGAAAAACCAATCGAATCCGTATGGCACTTCTAAACTGAGTATCAAAAATTCCTTCGGTAAAGTTTTTCCTTAAGCCTTACCGATTCACCAAAGCTTTAGCTATCTTCTTAACAAAGAAAGTAAACACAAAGACGATCTATTATTGAATTTAAGTGCTCTTTAAAGTTATTGCTGCCAGAATACGCAAAAGACGTTTTTTTGGCAATCTACTGGCCTGGTTTTTGAGGTTTTTTGTAGTAAAAATATACTATTCAAATTGTTTTTTACAGTGTTTTGCCACGCGCTGTTACGAAACATAAAAACGGGAGATCGCAGTAGATAGAGAAAGAGGAAAGAGAGTAGCAAGTGCGCAAAAGAAGAAGTTAATGAGGAAACTTTCAATTTGGTCAGAGTCGTATCAAGAAAACTTGCCGCAAGTTGTGTTTTTATACCCTTGCAGAGGGTATTATAATTTCAGTCAAAAGTTTGCAACGCAGAGAAGGAGACATTTCCGACCCTATAAAGTATATATATTCTTGATCAGCATCACCAGGAGAGTCGATCTAGCCATGTCCGTCTGTCCGTCCGTCTGTCCGTCCGTTTCTACGCAAACTAGTCCCTTAGTTTTAAAGCTATCTGTTTGAAACTTTCGCAAAACTTGTCTTTCTATTGCAGGTAGTATATAAGTCGGAACGAGCCGGATCGAGCGACTATATCATATAGCTGCCATATAACTGAACGATCGGAAAAGCCATAACTTTGGTGTTTTTAAAGATAAGAAGTTGGGATTTTCTATGGGTTTTATTTTTGGCCAATCAATCCGACATACCGAATTTCATAAGGATCGGCCGACTATTACTTATAGCTGCCATATAACTGATTGATCGGAAGTGCCATAACTTTGGTGTTTGTAAAGTTAAGAAGTTGGGATTTTCTATGGGTTTTATTTTTGGCCAATCAATCCGACATACCAAATTTCATAAGGATCGGCCGACTATATCTTATAGCTGCCATATAACTGAACGATTGGAAATGCCATAACTTTGGGATTTGTAAAGCTAGGAAGTTGGGATTTTCTATGGCTTTTATATTTGGCCAATCAATCTGACCTACCAAATTTCATAAGGATCGGCCGACTATATCCTATAGCCGCCACTTAACTGAACGATTGGAAATGCCATAACTTTGGTGTTTTAAAAGTTAGAAAGTTGGGATTTTTTATGAGTGTTAAAAATGCATCAAATGAATAAGTTTGGAGAATATAAATCGGAATATTCTGCAAGGGTATTTCAACTTCGGCTCCGCCCGAAGTTAGCTTTCCTTTCTTGTTATGTGATAATTTTCTTTGCATAACTGTGTATTTTGGTGTACCCTCTGCAGTTTCCTGTAAAGGGTTGTTTTGCCATTTCAATAAATAAGGGCAGACTTTGAAAGTAGCTGGATTGGATCTTAGGGACGATTGTTTTTCCCGTGGACAATTTTATGTGGCCTGTTCAAGAGTTAGCTCAGCAAATAGCTTAATCATCCTATCTCCCCTGATGGCCAAACAAAAAATGTTGTTTACAGAGAGGTTTTGAAATAATTTTTAAAAATATTTGAACTTATATTGTGGACTAGGCCTATTTGGGGAAAACCAAATTAAAAAAAAGCGCCGTATCCTCTACCTCCGGGTGGTGTGGAAATGAGGGTTAATTTAAGTTTCAGCTAAAACTACAAATATATTTAAAGTAACTAAAACCCAAAATTACAAAGTTCTACTGCAAATCTATTACATAAGAAAAGTAGGATATTCGGGTTATCCGCCGCAAGCGAAGCTGCGGGCACCCTGCTAGTTTATTTATATAAATAATTATTATTAATAACTAAATCTGATATAAATACATATATATAAACCCCTAATACTATATAATTAAATTTTTAATTTATAAATTTAATTGATAAATTAAATATAATTTTATTTTTTAATAGTAAATTAAAAATGTATTATTGTTTTTAAAAATAACAAAATTTAGTAACGTAATTAATAATCTATATATATAAAACTGTTCATTGAAAACTAAGAATCAACGCACAGCCTAAACTAATTAAATGACCCTATTCAAATTTTGTATTATTCAATTCTTCTAACACTAAACTGATTTGCTAAGATTAATTTTGGCCTTAAACATGCCCCCATTTTCTTCCAGTGGCAAAAAACCCCCAATTTCTATAAAAAAATCTGGAAATGTAGTCTTCTACATTATAAAGATTGTATTTAATTTAATATTGGATATTTTAATGTTTACTATATTTATTGATCTTAGAAAATATCATAAAATATTCCCCATTTCTCCCATCGGCAAATTGTGTCTGATTTTGATTTCTTCTTAAGACTTAAAAATTACAAATTTAAGACTAAATTTAACTTAACAATAAAATGTAACATAATTATATCAGCACACAGCACATCTCTCTCTCTCTCTTCCCCTTTCCTCTTCTCTCTGCCAGTCTTTATCACGATAACAAACAGTTATTTAAAAGTGAGCATCATGGAGCGATGCGCTCTCTTTTTCGGTGTATTTTATTTTGGCAATTCGTACCCCTCTCTGTGCGGTTCTCTCTCTGTCTGGCGCTTTTGATTTTTCGAAGACGCGTTCATTGCCAAAATTAACTCGGTAACAAGCGGAGCAAGCGGAGCAGAAGGCCAACTGGCTCAACCCGAAGACTATATTCGAGTGCTGCACCACCAAGCATTCTTATTAAGATTGCAACAACAACAACCACAACCACACCAAGAACAAATCTAGCAACAACAAACTCAGCAACAACAAATCCAGCAACAACAAATCCAGCAACAAAAAACTCAGCAACAACAAATTCAGCAACTACCGCTACTATAGCAACAACAACACTTGCAGCAACAACAACTTCAGCAACCACTGCTGCAACAACAACAACTTCAGCAACCACTGCTGAAGCAACAACAACTTCAGCAACCACTGTTGCAGCAACAACAACTTCAGCAACCAGTGATCCAGCAATAACTTCAGCAACAACAACTAGCAACGCAACAGCAACTACAGCAACCTCTACTCCAACAACAAAAACAACAGCAGCAACAACAACAACAGCCAAAGCCAAAGCCACAACCGAAAATAAATCAACGAAACAGAAACAAGGACAATAACTACGTGTATAAACTAAACAATGACATAATTAATTTAAAAAAAATCTGTTTAAAACGAAAAATGACCTAAAATGTGCTATTGAGCGAATTTCTAAACTCGAAGAAATAAAAAATGAAAATGAAAAAAATGAAATGAAAACAAGAGAGAACGCTATAGTCGAGTGCCTCGACTATTAGATACCCGTTACTCAGCTAAACAACTTAATATAAATATGCCTTCTTGTATGTTTTACGCCGCTCGAATTAGCTCCCGATTTTTATGTTAAAATCGGTACCCAGGGAACATCTCCAGTTTGGCTAACTTGATTTGATTTGCATAGTTCTTGGGATATAGTTCGGTATTGTCAAATGAAAGCCATCTCAATTTCCTTTAATAGAAATCCTTATCGAGAATTAACGTTGACTCTGTTGAGCACCTTGGCCAGCTGTTCCAAAGTCATCCGTTAGATGGCGCTATTGTATACGCCATGAAAGGCGGAAATGTAGGCGCTAGCCAGGCTTAATCGTTTAATGGGTTTTTGGGCGTTAGAGTGGGCGTGACAAACTTTTATTTGGCCAATCGATAGGTATTGACGAAACAAATACATATCAATTAATATTTTCATAATAGCATCAACACTGTGGCCACAGCTTGTGGCTTGTGGGCGTCAGAGGGGGCGTGGCACCATTTTGAAACAAACTTGCGCTGCGTAGGAACTCCTAAAATCTACATGCAAAATCTTCTAGCTTTTATAGTTTCCGAGATCTCAGCGTTCATACGGACGGACAGACAGACGGACAGACGGACTTAAAATTATGTATGTCTCACTGGAAAAAACCCACCCCGACTCTTTTAAATTATAATCATTTTCATCAAAGCAAAATAATAACCAATTTAAAGTAGATATGGATAGCTTTTTTCACATTTTAGAAACGTTGTGTTCAGTGTGGCTTGGTGTATCCACGAAACAAATAATATGTAGAAGTAGATTATGTATGAGAATACCTGTTACAAGCTGGCTCAACTAACACCTTGACATGCAATTAATTTATGTTTTAGGCAAAAATCCATTTAATGCGTACAAATAAATTTTATAGGGATCGGGCGACTATATCCTATAGCTGCCATATAACTGAACGATTGAAAATGCCATAACTTTGGTGTTTTTAAAGTTTGGAAGTTGGGATTTATGAGTATTTAGAATGCATTATATGAATAATTTTGGAGAATATTATTTACAGAATATTCTGCAAGGGTATATCAACTTCGGCTCCGCCCGAAGTTAGCTTTCCTTTATTGTTAAAACTTAAAATTAAAAACTTAAAACTAAATTAAACTTAACAATAAATTAACAATAAATTAAAATTAAATTATACCAGCAACACACACGAATAAACCGCGTCAAAGCGTTCAAGCCGCTGGGCTTTGGAAAAGGGCAGGGGGCAGTCATCATCTCTATATATATAGCTATCAGTAAGAAAACTGGGAATCAACGCACAGCCAAAACCACTGGTTAACAATATTAATATGCATTTTTATTACATTCTAATAACTTTAAACTGATTTGCTAATATTTATTGGGGCTCCCCAAGTGGACCCAATCGCTTCCAATTGGAAAAAAGGTCAATTTACCTTTAAAAATTCTGGACGCTTAACCGTTTAACCAATCGAATCCGTGTTCTCCCCAAAAATAGGTTAAGACATTATAAATGTTCAAAATATTTTACCGCTTAGATTTAAGGCTTTTTACTATTTTAAAACACATTCTAAAATAACAATTTAGGCAAAAATCGAAAACGTCAAAAAATGGCACTTCTAAACTGAGTATCAAAAATATCTTCTTAACAAAGAAAGTAAACACAAAGTCGATATATTATTGAATTTAAGTGCTCTTTAAAGTTATTGCTGCCAGAATACGCAAAAGACGTTTTTTTGGCAATCTACTGGCCTGGTTTTTGAGGTTTTATGTAGTAAAAATATACCATTCAAATTGTTTTTTACAGTGTTTTGCCACGCGCTGTTACGAAACATAAAAACGGGAGATCGCAGTAGATAGAGAAAGAGGAAAGAGAGTAGCAAGTGCGCAAAAGAAGAAGTTAATGAGGAAACTTTCAATTTGGTCAGAGTCGTATCAAGAAAATTTGCCGCAAGTTGTGTTTTTATGTGATAATTTTCTTTGCATAACTGTGTATTTTGGTGTACCCTCTGCAGTTTCCTGTAAAGGGTTGTTTTGCCATTTCAATAAATAAGGGCAGACTTTGAAAGTAGCTGGATTGGATCTTAGGGACGATTGTTTTTCCCGTGGACAATTTTATGTGGCCTGTTCAAGAGTTAGCTCAGCAAAGAGCTTAATCATCCTATCTCCTGATGGCCAACAAAAAATGTTGTTTACAGAGAGGTTTTGAAATAATTTTTAAAAATATTTGAACTTATATTGTGGACTAGGCCTATTTGGGGAAAACCAAATTAAAACAAGAAAGGAAGGCTAACTTCGGGCGGAGCCGAAATTGATATACCCTTGCAGAATATTCTGTAAATAATATTCTGCAAAATTATTCATATGATGCATTCTTAAAACTAATAAAAATCCCAACTTCCTAACTTTAAAAACACCAAAGTTATGGCAATTTCAATCGTTCAGTTATATGGCAGCTATAGGATATAGTCGGCCGATCCCTATAAAATTTGGTAGGTCGGATTGATTGGCCAAATATAAAACCCATAGAAAATCCCAACTTCCTAACTCTAAAAACACCAAAGTTATGCTATTTCCTATCGTTATATGGGAGCTATAGGATATAGTCGGCCGATCCTTATGAAATTTGGTAGGTCGAATTGATTGGCCAAATAAAGAAGCCATAGAAAATCCCAACTTCCTAACTTTACAAACCCTTGCAGAATATTCTGTAAATAATATTCTGCAAAATTATTCATATGATGCATTCTTAAAACTAATAAAAATCCCAACTTCCTAACTTTAAAAACACCAAAGTTATGGCATTTCCTATCGTTCAGTTATATGGCAGCTATAGGATATAGTCGGTCGATCCCGGCCGTTCCGACTTATATACTGCGTGCAAAGGAAAGAAGGGTGTGTGCAAAGTTTCAATTCGATAGCTTTAAAACTGAGAGACTAGTTTGCGTAGAAACAGACAGACGGACAGACGGACAGACGGACATGGCTATATCAACTCAGGAGGTGATCCTGATCAAGAATATATATACTTTATAGGGTCGGAGATGTCTCCTTCACTGCGTTGCACACTTTTGACCAAAATTATAATACCCTCTGCAAGGGTATAAAAAAGCGCCGTATCCTCTACCTCCGGGTGGTGTGGAAATGAGGGTTAATTTAAGTTTCAGCTAAAACTACAAATATATTTAAAGTAACTAAAACCCAAAATTACAAAGTTCTACTGCAAATCTATTACATAAGAAAAGTAGGATATTCGGGTTATCCGCCGCAAGCGAAGCTGCGGGCACCCTGCTAGTTTATTTATATAAATAATTATTATTAATAACTAAATCTGATATAAATACATATATATAAACCCCTAATACTATATAATTAAATTTTTAATTTATAAATTTAATTGATAAATTAAATATAATTTTATTTTTTAATAGTAAATTAAAAATGTATTATTGTTTTTAAAAATAACAAAATTTAGTAACGTAATTAATAATCTATATATATAAAACTGTTCATTGAAAACTAAGAATCAACGCACAGCCTAAACTAATTAAATGACCCTATTCAAATTTTGTATTATTCAATTCTTCTAACACTAAACTGATTTGCTAAGATTAATTTTGGCCTTAAACATGCCCCCATTTTCTTCCAGTGGCAAAAAACCCCCAATTTCTATAAAAAAAATCTGGAAATGTAGTCTTCTACATTATAAAGATTGTATTTAATTTAATATTGGATATTCTAATGTTTACTATATTTATTGATCTTAGAAAATATCATAAAATATTCCCCATTTCTCCCATCGGCAAATTGTGTCTGATTTTGATTTCTTCTTAAGACTTAAAAATTACAAATTTAAGACTAAATTTAACTTAACAATAAAATGTAACATAATTATATCAGCACACAGCACATCTCTCTCTCTCTCTTCCCCTTTCCTCTTCTCTCTGCCAGTCTTTATCACGATAACAAACAGTTATTTAAAAGTGAGCATCATGGAGCGATGCGCTCTCTTTTTCGGTGTATTTTATTTTGGCAATTCGTACCCCTCTCTGTGCGGTTCTCTCTCTGTCTGGCGCTTTTGATTTTTCGAAGACGCGTTCATTGCCAAAATTAACTCGGCTCAACCCGAAGACTATATTCGAGTGCTGCACCACCAAGCATTCTTATTAAGATTGCAACAACAACAACCACAACTACACCAAGAACAAATCTAGCAACAACAAACTCAGCAACAACAAATCCAGCAACAACAAATCCAGCAACAAAAAACTCAGCAACAACAAATCCAGCAACAACAAATTCAGCAACTACCGCTACTATAGCAACAACAACACTTGCAGCAACAACAACTTCAGCAACCACTGCTGCAACAACAACAACTTCAGCAACCACTGCTGAAGCAACAACAACTTCAGCAACCACTGTTGCAGCAACAACAACTTCAGCAACCAGTGATCCAGCAATAACTTCAGCAACAACAACTAGCAACGCAACAGCAACTACAGCAACCTCTACTCCAACAACAAAAACAACAGCAGCAACAACAACAACAGCCAAAGCCAAAGCCACAACCGAAAATAAATCAACGAAACAGAAACAAGGACAATAACTACGTGTATAAACTAAACAATGACATAATTAATTTAAAAAAAATCTGTTTAAAACGAAAAATGACCTAAAATGTGCTATTGAGCGAATTTCTAAACTCGAAGAAATAAAAAATGAAAATGAAAAAAATGAAATGAAAACAAGAGAGAACGCTATAGTCGAGTGCCTCGACTATTAGATACCCGTTACTCAGCTAAACAACTTAATATAAATATGCCTTCTTGTATGTTTTACGCCGCTCGAATTAGCTCCCGATTTTTATGTTAAAATCGGTACCCAGGGAACATCTCCAATTTGGCTAACTTGATTTGATTTGCATAGTTCTTGGGATATAGTTCGGTATTGTCAAATGAAAGCCATCTCAATTTCCTTTAATAGAAATCCTTATCGAGAATTAACGTTGACTCTGTTGAGCACCTTGGCCAGCTGTTCCAAAGTCATCCGTTAGATGGCGCTATTGTATACGCCATGAAAGGCGGAAATGTAGGCGCTAGCCAGGCTTAATCGTTTAATGGGTTTTTGGGCGTTAGAGTGGGCGTGACAAACTTTTATTTGGCCAATCGATAGGTATTGACGAAACAAATACATATCAATTAATATTTTCATAATAGCATCAACACTGTGGCCACAGCTTGTGGCTTGTGGGCGTCAGAGGGGGCGTGGCACCATTTTGAAACAAACTTGCGCTGCGTAGGAACTCCTAAAATCTACATGCAAAATCTTCTAGCTTTTATAGTTTCCGAGATCTCAGCGTTCATACGGACGGACAGACAGACGGACAGACGGACTTAAAATTATGTATGTCTCACTGGAAAAAACCCACCCCGACTCTTTTAAATTATAATCATTTTCATCAAAGCAAAATAATAACCAATTTAAAGTAGATATGGATAGCTTTTTTCACATTTTAGAAACGTTGTGTTCAGTGTGGCTTGGTGTATCCACGAAACAAATAATATGTAGAAGTAGATTATGTATGAGAATACCTGTTACAAGCTGGCTCAACTAACACCTTGACATGCAATTAATTTATGTTTTAGGCAAAAATCCATTTAATGCGTACAAATAAATTTTATAGGGATCGGGCGACTATATCCTATAGCTGCCATATAACTGAACGATTGAAAATGCCATAACTTTGGTGTTTTTAAAGTTTGGAAGTTGGGATTTATGAGTATTTAGAATGCATTATATGAATAATTTTGGAGAATATTATTTACAGAATATTCTGCAAGGGTATATCAACTTCGGCTCCGCAAGTTAGCTTCCTTTATTGTTAAAACTTAAAATTAACAAGAGTTAGCTATTCCTTTATTGTTAAAACTTAAAATTAAAAACTATAAAACTAAATTATTACTTAACAAATAAATTAACAATAAATTAAAATTAAAATCGTATACCAGCTTTTTTTATTTAATTGCGCTGCGTAGGATCAACACTAGCATGCAAAATGCCAATCTTCTAGCTTTTATAGTTTCGAGATCTCAGCGTTCATACGGACAGACAGACGACAGACGGACAGACGAATAAACCGACTCGTCAAGTGATCCTGAACAAGAATATATACTTTATAGGGTCGGAAACGCTTCCTTCTACCCTGTGAACATACTTTTGCACGAATAAATACCCTTTTACTCTACGGGCAGCGGGTATAAAAACTTAAAACTAAATTAAACTTAACAATAAATTAACAATAAATTAAAATTAAATTATACCAGCAACACACACGAATAAACCGCAGTCAGGGGGGTGGGTTTAAAAAGGGGGGGGGGCAGTCATCATCTCTATATATAGCTATCAGTAAGAAAACTGGGAATCAACGCACAGCCAAAACCACTGGTTAACAATATTAATATGCATTTTTATTACATTCTAATAACTTTAAACTAATTTGCTAATATTTATTGGGGCTCCCCAAGTGGACCCAATCGCTTCCAATTGGAAAAAAGGTCAATTTACCTTTAAAAATTCTGGACGCTTAACCGTTTAACCAATCGAATCCGTGTTCTCCCCAAAAATAGGTTAAGACATTATAAATGTTCAAAATATTTTACCGCTTAGATTTAAGGCTTTTTACTATTTTAAAACACATTCTAAAATAACAATTTAGGCAAAAATCGAAAACGTCAAAAAATGGCACTTCTAAACTGAGTATCAAAAATATCTTCTTAACAAAGAAAGTAAACACAAAGTCGATATATTATTGAATTTAAGTGCTCTTTAAAGTTATTGCTGCCAGAATACGCAAAAGACGTTTTTTTGGCAATCTACTGGCCTGGTTTTTGAGGTTTTATGTAGTAAAAATATACCATTCAAATTGTTTTTTACAGTGTTTTGCCACGCGCTGTTACGAAACATAAAAACGGGAGATCGCAGTAGATAGAGAAAGAGGAAAGAGAGTAGCAAGTGCGCAAAAGAAGAAGTTAATGAGGAAACTTTCAATTTGGTCAGAGTCGTATCAAGAAAATTTGCCGCAAGTTGTGTTTTTATGTGATAATTTTCTTTGCATAACTGTGTATTTTGGTGTACCCTCTGCAGTTTCCTGTAAAGGGTTGTTTTGCCATTTCAATAAATAAGGGCAGACTTTGAAAGTAGCTGGATTGGATCTTAGGGACGATTGTTTTTCCCGTGGACAATTTTATGTGGCCTGTTCAAGAGTTAGCTCAGCAAAGAGCTTAATCATCCTATCTCCTGATGGCCAACAAAAAATGTTGTTTACAGAGAGGTTTTGAAATAATTTTTAAAAATATTTGAACTTATATTGTGGACTAGGCCTATTTGGGGAAAACCAAATTAAAACAAGAAAGGAAGGCTAACTTCGGGCGGAGCCGAAATTGATATACCCTTGCAGAATATTCTGTAAATAATATTCTGCAAAATTATTCATATGATGCATTCTTAAAACTAATAAAAATCCCAACTTCCTAACTTTAAAAACACCAAAGTTATGGCAATTTCAATCGTTCAGTTATATGGCAGCTATAGGATATAGTCGGCCGATCCCTATAAAATTTGGTAGGTCGGATTGATTGGCCAAATATAAAACCCATAGAAAATCCCAACTTCCTAACTCTAAAAACACCAAAGTTATGGTATTTCCTATCGTTAATATGGGAGCTATAGGATATAGTCGGCCGATCCTTATGAAATTTGGTAGGTCGAATTGATTGGCCAAATAAAGAAGCCATAGAAAATCCCAACTTCCTAACTTTACAAACCCATTGCAGAATATTCTGTAAATAATATTCTGCAAAATTATTCATATGATGCATTCTTCAAAACTAATACCCAAAAATCCCAACTTCCTAACTTTAAAAACACCAAAGTTATGGCATTTCCTATCGTTCAGTTATATGGCAGCTATAGGATATAGTCGGTCGATCCCGGCTCGTTCCGACTTATATACTGCGTGCAAAGGAAAGAAAGGTGTGTGCAAAGTTTCAATTCGATAGCTTTAAAACTGAGAGACTAGTTTGCGTAGAAACAGGACAGACGGACAGACGGACAGACGGACAGACGGACATGGCTATATCAACTCAGAGGTGATCCTGATCAAGAATATATATACTTTATAGGGTCGGAGATGTCTCCTTCACTGCGTTGCACACTTTTGACCAAAATTATAATACCCTCTGCAAGGGTATAAAAAAGCGCCGTATCCTCTACCTCCGGGTGGTGTGGAAATGAGGGTTAATTTAAGTTTCAGCTAAAACTACAAATATATTTAAAGTAACTAAAACCCAAAATTACAAAGTTCTACTGCAAATCTATTACATAAGAAAAGTAGGATATTCGGGTTATCCGCCGCAAGCGAAGCTGCACGGGCACCCTGCTAGTTTATTTATATAAATAATTATTATTAATAACTAAATCTGATATAAATACATATATATAAACCCCTAATACTATATAATTAAATTTTTAATTTATAAATTTAATTGATAAATTAAATATAATTTTATTTTTTAATAGTGAATTAAAAATGTATTATTGTTTTTAAAAATAACAAAATTTAGTAACGTAATTAATAATCTATATATATAAAACTGTTCATTGAAAACTAAGAATCAACGCACAGCCTAAACTAATTAAATGACCCTATTTAAATTTTTTATTATTCAATTCTTCTAACACTAAACTGATTTGCTAAGATTAATTTTGGCCTCAAACATGCCCCCATTTTCTTCCAGTGGCAAAAAACCCCCAATTTCTATAAAAAAAATCAGGAAATGTAGTCTTCTACATTATAAAGATTGTATTTAATTTAATATTGGATATTCTAATGTTTACTATATTTATTGATCTTAGAAAATATCATAAAATATTCCCCATTTCTCCCATCGGCAAATTGTGTCTGATTTTAATTTCTTCTTAAGACTTAAAAATTACAAATTTAAGACTAAATTTAACTTAACAATAAAATGTAACATAATTATATCAGCACACAGCACATCTCTCTCTCTCTCTTTTCCCCTTTCCTCTTCTCTCTGCCAGTCTTTATCACGATAACAAACAGTTATTTAAAAGTGAGCATCATGGAGCGATGCGCTCTCTTTTTCGGTGTATTTTATTTTGGCAATTCTGTGCGGTTTCTCTCTCTGTCTGGCGCTTTTGATTTTTCGAAGACGCGTTCATTGCCAAAATTAACTCGGTAACAAGCGGAGCAAGCGGAGCAGAGGGCCAACTGGCTCAACTCGAAGACTATATTCGAGTGCTGCACCACCAAGCATTCTTATTAAGATAGCAACAACAACAACCACAACTACACCAAGAACAAATCCAGCAACAACAAACTCAGCAACAACAAATCCAGCAACAACAAATCCAGCAACAAAAATCTCAGCAACAACAAATCCAGCAACAACAAATCCAGCAACAAAAAACTCAGCAACAACAAATCCAGCAACAACAAATTCAGCAACTACCGCTACTATAGCAACAACAACACTTGCAGCAACAACAACTTCAGCAACCACTGCTGCAGCAACAACAACTTTAGAAACCACTCCTGCAGCAACAACAACTTTAGCAACCACTGTTGCAGCAACAACAACTTCAGCAACAACAACTTCAGCAACCAGTGATCCAGCAACAACTTCAGCAACAACAACTAGCAACGCAACAGCAACTACAGCAACCTCTACTCCAACAACAAAAACAACAGCAGCAACAACAACAACAGCCAAAGCCAAAGCCACAACCGAAAAAAAATCAACAAAACAGAAACAAGGACAATAACTACGTGTATAAACTAAACAATGACATAATTAATTTAAAACAAGAGAGAACGCTATAGTCGGGTGCCCCGACTATCAGATACCCGTTACTCAGGTAAAAGGAGTGCGAGGGAGATGGAGATAGAAACTTTGATCACGCATAACTTCTTCTACATTTCGATAGGTATTGATAAACACAATAAAACTGCATTTTTACTTTTCCGAAATATTTAAATTTTTAAAATCGTATATAAGCGATTGTGGGCGTTAAAGGGGGCGTGGCACCTTTTTGAAACAAACTTGCGCTGCGTAGGAACTCCTAGAATCTGCATGCAAAATGCCAATCTTCTAGCTTTTACAGTTTCCGAGATCTCAGCGTTCATACGGACGGACAGACGGACAGACGGACATGGCTAGATCGACTCGGCTAGTGATCCTGAACAAGAATATATATACTTTATAGGGTCGGAAACGCTTCCTTCTAGCTGTTACATACTTTTGCACGAATACAATATACCCTTTTACCAAAGACCAATATAAACTCCTTATATTGGTCTTTGCTTTTACTCTACGAGTAACGGGTATAAAAATCTGTTTAAAACGAAAAATGACCTGAAACGTGCTATTGAGCGAATTTCTAAACTCGAAGAAATGAAAAATGAAAATGAAAAAAATGAAAATGAATATTTTTCGCTTTTAATTTAATATTAGTGTGGATCTTATTTTCAATGTGGCCTAGACCGCTTTAAGGAAATATACAGTTAAAATGGTCTAGGCCACACTGAAAAAAAAGACCCACATTCTTTTGAATATTTTTCGTTTTTAATTTAATATTATTTTGCTTTAACAAAAATTATTCAAAAGAGTGTGGGTCGGTTTTTTCAGTATGGCATAGACAATTTTAACTATATATTTACTTAAAATTATGTATGTCTCACTGGAAAAAACCCACCCCGACTCTTTTAAATTATAATCATTTTCATCAAAGCAAAATAATAACCAATTTAAAGTAGATATGGATAACTTTTTTCACATTTTAGAAACGTTGTGTTCAGTGTGGCTTGGTGTATCCACGAAACAAATAATATGTAGAAGTAGATTATGTATGAGAATACCTGTTACAAGCTGGCTCAACTAATACCTTGACATGCAATTAATTTATGTTTTAGGCAAAAATCCATTAAATGCGTACAAATAAAACTATTTTTTCAAAGTTCTAGCATTTTTAAAAGTTAAGATATTCTATATATATGTATATGAATGTTGCATTTAACTATTTCAAACCTATACATGCAATTAAATCGCGCGTCAATGTGAACTTTTTTCCCATCGGCTATGGTCTCTATATGTTGTATTCTGTTTCCTAAAACAGATTTTGTACATTTCTGTATCCTTTCTGTTTGTTTAGGTCAGTGGCCCACTGCATTGGCGCTGGTCACTGAGCTCTCCGAGCTTTCGCTCTCGCCCCTCTTGCGCTCCCTCGCTCGCCTCTCACAACGTCCGCGCTCCAGAGTGCGAACTTCGGGTTTCGCATCCGAACTCCTCGGACGGCCGCTGCCGATCTCCCGCTCTCGCTTGAACGCAGTAAAGCGGGCGGGAGCGCGGTTTTAGTTTTAAGTTTTAATTAGTCTCATGTATAACGCTGAATAAACAACACTGAAATATACCACGACGCCCCCGACTTCTCATTTTCGTCTGCCCTTTGCGTTTGCGCCGTGGGAATTTTTGTGATTCAAATTCGCTTCTTTTGTGGAAGGATCGCCCCCTACGAACATTTGGTTCATTCGAACCGGATAAGGATATCCATTCGACCAGCAGCTCCTGTGATTTCTTCCGCAAAAAAGATAAGTACGAGCATTTTCCGACTCCCTCTCGCTGCCGGTCTTTAGCAGTGGTTCGAACATTAAATTTCGTTCACACTGCAGTAAGACTTTTGTTCGTGTCAACTCCACGTCCGAGTTTTCCCGACACAACGGCAGTCGAGAGATTTAACATTCCTTCAATTCCAAAAAATTTTCTATCCGTCTCCGCTTTGTGTGCGTCGCCATACTCCTTGCCGTTTTCCTTTCGTTCCCCGTTGTACATCAACTTGCCAACGGTCAAGGCATACATATGTGCATCCAGACATACACATACACGCGCGTGACAACTTGTGTACATAGTGCAGTGCAATTCTGCCTCCAAAAAAATACGACAAAAAGTGAAATTGTGTGGTGGAAAATAAAAAGGCATAACTAATATCAGCCACTCGGTGTGAAGTAATTTCGGGAGTTTCCCTGTTCGCCGTACAATCCGCCGCTGTCGAGATATTTTTTGCCTTGTGTTTTTTTTTCTTTCCACATAATTTTATTTGTTCCGTCACTTCAAATACAGTCCACTCTTCGACGCTCTACTGTACCGATATACACTTACACATAAACGCATGCCTGCCCATACCTACATAGAACTATTTTCTGCCTCCACATACAGGAACATACACATATCCATAAACGCATGCATGCCCATATCTACATAAATATATTTTCTGCCTCCACATACAGGAACATAAAATAAAATAAATTCAAATCCACACGGGTGCGACCGTGATTGTTTTTCTCCAAATTGCCGCAATTAATCGCCCCAACGAATGTGTTATTATTGTTGCTGATTCTTTTCATCTGTTCCGTCATTTCAAATACAGTCCACTCTTCGACGCTCTACTGTACCGATACACACTTACACAAAACGCATGCATGCCCATATCTACATAGAATTATTTTCTGCCTCCACTTACAGGAACATACACATATCCATAAACGCATGCATGCCCATATCTACATAAATATATTTTCTGCCTCCACATTCAGGAACATAAAATAAAATAAATTCAAATCCACACGGGTGCGACCGTGATTGTTTTTTCGCCAAATTGCCGCATTAACCACCGCAGCGGCCGTGTTGTTATTGTTGCTGTTTTTTTTTCTTCTCTCTCTCTACCGCGCCCTCACGCATGCACTGCTCTGCCGACCGGCGTAACCCAGTGAACGCTTCTCCCGAACCAAAGCCAAGGTTTTTTAATTCCACCATTCCGGCTCCGAAAAAAAATAAGTATTTATAATTATAATTATTATTTAAATATACAAATTATTAATTCATAATTATAATTACTATTTAATTATAAATATTATTTAATTATTTCCGGCAAAGTAATTAATTTATTTAATGGATTAATTAATTTATTTTTTATTGCGGTTTTCCGGATTTTTTTTGCAATCAAAGATATTTTCCAAGTCCAAAAAAAAATAAATAAAAACCTTAATACAATAAAATTATTTGGCAACACTAACTAAGGGAAAAATTAGAATAAAAAAAAACAGAAGTCAACAAAGGGAGTAACAAGATATACAAATATATAAACAATCAATACAGTTTCATCGATTTCCAAATATTTTCTTCCGATTCTTCCCGTTGTTTATGGCACTGTGCTTTCTACTCCGCACAAATTAACAGTGTGACCGTTCTCTGGGGCTTTCTTTTCTTTTGCGTGCGTTCATTGGCAGCGACGACCAACTCGTTGGCGACTCAGATCGCGCCGAGAGCTTAACGGTGAATATCCTCACGTTCTGAACGAGCTGATCCGCAAAGTTCGAGTCCAAGAATGCCCACGGGAGACGACAAGAAACCGAGGTCGATCCCATCTATCCGTTTGGACAGGTCCCAATCCGCGTCTCCGCGGCCGTCTCAATTAACACCAAAGGCGGCCATAGCCATTCCAAGGGCAAAAAGCGACGAGTCCGTCGAGACTATCTCCGGTCCCCCGCCAAGGCTTTCTCGGTCGGTGTCCAAGATGGCTCAAACTGCGATAGACATCGCCCTCAAAAAGTTTATTGCCACAACAGACCGGGTTAGCCAATTTCAAGCGGATATTCATACTCCGAGCGCCGCTGAACCAGAACGACTTTCCCCTGGCATGTGCCAAGTCCATCGGGACCAAATCCGGGCCTTGTGGGAAAAGGTGGAGAAGAGCTATGAAAGTTGCTCCGATCTTCTTTCCGCGTCCACCGACAGTTCTGCCACCTCGACAGTGCTTGAATCCAAGTACAGTTACTGCTACTCCGTATATTCGAGATGTTTGGTCCAACTACAGGACATAATAGACAAGGCCGCCTCCCAGCCCATTCAGGCTGCTGTCAGTGTTCCAACACCGCCGTCTACGGGCTGTCGTTTGCCACCAGTCGACACCGAAGTTTTCGCTGGTGATTACCTGCGGTGGCCCACCTTCAGAGATCTTTTTACCGCGATATACATACACAACTCGCGTCTTACACCGGTGGAGAAGTTGTTCTACCTATTATCCAAAACAAGTGGCGATGCGCACGCCATTGTTTCCAAAGCCCCGCTGACCAACGAAGGGTTTATCTCCACGTGGCGAAGCCTCACCGACCGCTTCGAAAATCGGCGGTTATTAGTCAATAGCCAGCTAAAAATCCTCTTCAACATCCAGCCATTTCAACAAGCAAAACAAGCACGCTCCCAGAATGCACGAAATGCGTACGTGCAATCCCAAACCACACCTAATGTTTTCTTTGCGAAAGCAGCCAGATCTTCATTTGGGCCCCTCAACACAAATGGGGGAGTTTCATACGCCAGTGCCCTAAAATCAGGACTTGCCAATCAGACGGGGTTCCCACAAGCTCAATGCTCTGAGCAAATTATAACAACACCTCAGCAAGCAATAGGACAAATACCAAACAGCATGGAAACTATGATGCTGACTTTACAACAGGGTATGATGGAATTTATGTCCTTCATGAAAACAACAATGACAAACCTTATGCAAAATCAAAACATTTTAATAAATTTGCTCACATCCCAACAATCTAAATAATCGATGTCTTGTCTTCGAATATCCATGTGGAATGCCAATGGCGTTTCACGGCACAAACTTGAAATAACTCAATTCCTCAATGAAAACCAAATAGATGTAATGCTGCTGGCAGAAACGCATCTCACAAGTAAATACAACTTCCAAATAAGAGGTTATACTTCATACTGCACAGATCATCCGGACGGTAAGGCTCACGGAGGAACTGGAATCCTAATCAGGGAACGCATTAAGCACCACTTTCACCAGAGGTTTGCAACAAATTATTTGCAGGCTACATCTATAAAACTACAAGCAGGCAACGGCAGTATCACTATAGCCGCTGTCTATTGCCCACCGCGTTTTACAATAACTGAAGAGCAATTCTTGGACTTCTACAATTCACTCGGAGATCGCTTTATAGCAGGAGGAGACTACAACGCCAAGCACACGCACTGGGGATCAAGACTAGTGACGCCCAAAGGAAGACAACTGTATAAAGCAATCATAAATTTGAGCAACAAACTCGACTATGTCTCCCCTGGCAGCCCCACATACTGGCCAGCTGACCCCAGAAAACTCCCGGACTTAATTGACTTCGCTGTGACCAAGAACATCCCAAGAAATTTAGTCAGCGCCAAATCGCTTTCGGACTTATCATCGGACCACTCGCCTGTTTTAATAACTCTCCTTCAAAGCCCGAAAGTAATCGAGTACCCCTTCAGGCTGACCTCGACTAGAACTAACTGGCTAAAGTACAAAAAGTACGTAAGTTCCCACATTGAACTAACACCACAGTTAAACATAGAGAACGACATCGACTTCTGTGCTGATGTTCTGGAGTCAGTACTCGTGGCAGCAGCCAAAATCTCAACTCCAGAAGAGACAATCGTGCGTAGCAACCAATACAAAACTAATCTGCAAATCGAACAACTGGTTCGGGAAAAACGACGTCTAAGACGCGTTTGGCAATCCTGCAGATCGCCCCATTCGAAGCAACTCTATAATGATGCCACCCGCAGACTCACCAAAACCCTCAAGCAAGAAGAGGAGCTTGCGCAGCGCCGGTACATCGAGAAACTGTCGCCGACCAGTACCAAGCATCCTTTGTGGAGAGCTCACCCAAATTTAAGCTCTCCGATAGAATCAGTCACTCCGATTAGAAACTCCTCGGGTACTTGGGCCCGCAGTGACGAAGACAGAGCCGAAACATTTACGAAATGTATTTCAGCCGAACGCCGCCACAAACTCTCTTCAACTACCGCCGTTTAGCTCTGAAATTGCAATTAACCCGATTTTGTTTCAAACACCTGAAATTGCTAACGTCATTAGGAAGCAAATAAAACCGGGGCCGACCTAATAACCCCAAAAATGATAATTGAACTTCCAAACTGTGCAGTGGATGTTATATGCAAGCTATTTAACGGGATCGCAAAACTTGGCTACTACCCCAAAAAATGGAAAAAGTCCGTGGTTATAATGATACCGAAGCCTGGCAAAGACCACACAATTCCCTCATCGTACAGGCCAATAAGCTTACTATCGTGCCTGTCCAAATTACTGGAAAAATGCCTGCTCACGCGCATTACACCATATTTAAGAGAACAAAACTTAATCCCGGCGCATCAATTCGGGTTTCGTGAAAGCCACGGAACCATCGAGCAAGTCAACCGGATAACTTCAGAAATTCGTACAGCCTTCGAACATCGGGAATATTGTAGTGCGATATTCCTCGACGTCTCTCAGGCATTCGATCGAGTGTGGCTTGAAGGCCTTATGCATAAAATCATAACATTACTGCCAGAAAACACTCATAAGTTACTTAAGTCGTACCTCTACCACAGAGTCTTTGTGGTTAGATGCAATACAACGACATCCAACGAGTATAACATTGAAGCCGGAGTCCCACAAGGTAGCGCCCTGGGCCCTACCCTGTTTATCCTATACACATCAGACATCCCTACGAACGAGAGGCTGACTACGTCCACATTTGCTGACGACACCGCAATCCTGAGCCGCTCAAGATGCCCAACTAGAGCAACAGCTCAACTGGCTGATCATTTGGTGGTAGTTGAAAAGTGGCTATCAGACTGGCGAATCAAAATTAATGAATCAAAGTGTAAACATATAACGTTTACCCTCAACAGACAATCGTGCCCGCCGCTAACTTTGAATGGTACGCAGATTCCCCAAGCCAGCGATGTAACATATCTCGGCGTCCACCTCGACAGACGCCTAACCTGGCGGAGGCACATTGAATGCAAGAAAGCACATCTCAGACTTAAAGCTAGCAGCCTACACTGGATTATAAATTCTCGATCACCCCTGTGTCTGGACTTTAAAGTTCTTCTCTACAACTCCACCCTCAAGCCCATTTGGACCTACGGCTCCCAGCTCTGGGGGGAACGCGAGCAACAGCAACGTTGACATCATACAGCGCTCACAATCAAAAATCCTGCGAACAATCACTGGGGCACCATGGTATGTTCGGAACGAAAACATCCACAGGGATCTGAGCATACCACCGGTCAAAGATGAAATAGCAAAGCAGAAAGCGGCCTACCATAACAAGCTTACACTGCACCCAAATAATCTCGCAAGGAACCTAAGACGGGTTTCGAACAGAACTCGTCTGCATCGTAACGATCTACCAGCCCAGCAATAAATATTAGGGCCCGTTAGTCTAAATTCAGTCTACATGACTGTAAGTTAAGTTATATTCTTAAGATTTGATATACTTATTGTTAGTCTCATATAGAGAAAATTCAATAAATAAAGCATATATTAAAAAAAAAAAAAAAAACATCCAGGCAGTACCCCAAGAGTCCGGAGCCGCTCTGAAGGAGCTGCAAGGGACAATCCAAAGTTGCCTGACAGCCTTAGAGATGTCCTCTATTCAAGTCGAGACTTGGGATTGTCTCCTGGTTTACATGGTTTCCTTAAAGCTTCCCAAAATCACGCTTTCAATGTGGGAGCAATCCATTCAAAACAAGGCTGAGATTCCAACATGGAATGAGTTAGACTCGTTCCTGACAGAGCGTCATTGCACTCTGGAGGCTATCGATGACATCAGGCCTAGCAGTTCGGGTCAGGTTCCGCCAAGGTCGACACCTGCGAGCGCCCCAGCGCGTAGGCTTAATTCTTACGAGGCCAGAGTGACTCCAGCCCCAAGAGGGTGCGATCTCTGCTCCAGAGAGAATCATCCTGTTCGCTTATGTCCGCGCTTCCTTGAGATGGATGTAAATGGTCGCTCCGACTACATTAAGAAAAGCAGCTTTGCCTGAACTGTTTTGCACGAGGGCACTTGCAACGGGATTGCACTAGTGTCCATAGCTGCTTCACGTGCCACAGCCGTCATCACACCCTCCTGCACCGCGGTAATCCATTCGCGGCCGCTCCAAGTCCGTCTGCGCCATCCAGGTCTCGACCCGCGCCTACTACAAGAGGCACGAGCCTTACAGAGGATCATTCTGATGTGCAAGTGTGCTTCGCTTCCGGCTCAAGAGCCGTCTTACTAGGCACAGCCCTCATTAACATTTGCCATTTAGGGTGCAATTTCCAGGCGCGTGCCCTAATCGACTCTGATTCCGAGGCAACCTTTATTACGGAGAGACTTTTCAACCTCGTCAAACTTCCATTCAAGACTATCCAGGCCCAAGTCTCTGGTCTTAATCAAACCGTTGCCGCTCAGTCCACGAAACTCTGTCATTTTTCTATTCGATCGCCTTCCAGACCCGGGCTGCATTTAGAAACTTCAGCTTACGTTCTTCCGCAGCTGGCCGGGAATCTGCCTTCGTATCCAGTCCCTCGAGATCTTCTTAAGGGAATTCCTGACATCCCCCTTGCAGATCCCAAGTTCTTCGAGAGCTCCCAAATCGATGTCTTGATAGGAGCCGATATTCTTCCGTCCATCCTCCTCGGCAACGCCAGGGCTAACATTTGCGGTTCACTTCTCGGCCAGGGAAACCATTTTTGGATGGGTGTTGACAGGCCCCATATCTCCAGCGGCCCCCCGCAATTTGTCCGCCTTCTCCACTCGAGTTACCTGCGGACTCGACGACTCGTTAGATCATCTCCTTACCAAATTCTGGGAGGTGGAGGAAGTGCCCACACAGATAGTCCCCGAGTCTGATTCCGTCTGCGAACACAATTTTGTCCAGACTACAAGAAGGGACAATCGTGGCAAATACGTTGTGATGCTCCCCTTGCGCGATCCCGAGCATAATGGTTCCGAGCTCGCATCTTCACGATCTGGCTCAATTTCTGCGTAACGAGCAGCGCCTAAAAAGAGATCCTCCCCTGAAGGCCCGGTATGACTCTGTAATCCAAGAATACCTCGACTTAGGTCACATGGCCGAGGTCCCTTTGACGAGCAGTTCCGCCACGTACTACCTTCCACATCACGCCGTTCTTAAGCCCGAGAGCACAACCACTAAAGTGCGGGTGGTTTTCAACGCCTCTAGCCCTTCCGCAAACGGGACCAGTCTGAATGACATACTTTACGCGGGCCCGGTCTTACAATCCGACCTCACGATTCAAATCCTGAAGTGGCGGTACTTTAGGTTCGTTTTCAACGCCGACATCGAGAAGATGTATCGGTAAATTTGGGTAGACCCCCAGCATACTCCTTTGCAGCGCATTCTATTCCGCAATTCCGATGGGAAAATCCGCGACTACGAGTTGAAAACAGTCACCTTCGGGGTCAATTGTGCCCCGTTCCTAGCGATCCGTGTCCTGCAACAGCTCGCCGACGACGAAGAGTCGAGGTATGCGCAGGCGAGTCGGATTATCCGACAGTTCATGTACGTCGACGACGTACTCGCGGGGGCAGACTCCAAAACTGAAGCGCAAGCGGCTATCCGCGAGCTCCAGGAAGCCCTGGATTCAGCAGGATTTCCCCTTAGAAAATGGACATCCAATAGCAAGGCGATTTTGGCCAACATCCAGAGTGACCATCTCCTTCGCGCGGACTTCCTTGAAATCGACGCAGAGAGCACGGCTAAAACTCTCGGAGTGCGGTGGAAGGCGACGTCTGACGAGTTTTTCTTCATTCCGCCCGAATTGACCTTGTCTTCAACGTTCACAAAGCGTCAAGTCCTATCCCAAATCGCCAAACTATTTGATCCCGCGGGTTGGCTCTTCATAGTCCGGGCAAAGATGTTCATGCAGGACATTTGGCTCCAAAATCTAGGATGGGACGAGGCCCTCCCTCGAGATTTTTGCCAAAGATGGGTTGACTTCCTGGAAAATTACTCCGCTCTTGATCAGATCCACATTCCCCGATGGGTCGCTTTCCGACCACATTGGAAAATTGAGCATCATGGGTTCTGCGACGCCTCGCAGAAGGCGTACGGCACAGCCCTCTACGTCCGAGTTGAGGCTGGGTCCGCGGTAATGGTGAACTTGCTCACGGCAAAGACACGGGTGGCCCCGGTAAAAACGGTGTCACTCCCGCGGCTCGAGTTGTGCGGAGCCTTGTTATTGTCCGAAATGGCCAACGCCGTTCTTCCGAAGATGCCCGGGCAGGCGTCCGCCCTGCACTGTTGGACGGACTCTACGATTATTCTCGCCTGGTTGCATAAGCCAGCGTGCCAATGGACAACGTTCGTGGCAAATCGTGTGACCAAGATTACCCAGCTTACCGAGGTGGAGAAATGGGCACACGTCCGCTCCGAGCATAACCCGGCAGATCTCGCTAGCCGGGGGTGGCGCTTCAAGACCTTGCGGACAGCCAGCTGTGGTGGCATGGTCCTGCCTGGCTGCAGTGGCCTCGCTGCGAGTGGCCCACTCAAGGCTATGAACCCCCTGTGACTGAACTCGAGAAGCGAGCAGTCAAGGTCCATGTTGCGAAGGCCCCCCTGAAGACATTCTGGAGCGTTTTTCCACACTCGACAAGGCGTTGCGAGTCCTCGCTTACGCTCATCGGTTCATCCAGCGTTCGCGAAAACTCATGTCCCCGTTTGAGGATCTCTTGACAGCTCCTGAAATTGCGTCGGCCGAGCGGCTCCTGATTTCCGTCACGCAACGCAGGCACTTTGCCCTTTAGATGGGCTGCTTAAGCCAGAAACGGCCAGTGCCAGCATCCAGCCTGGTCCAAAACCTGAACCCGTTCATTGATTCCCAAGGGCTCATGAGAGCATGCGGCCGAGTCACGGCTTCCGAACTTCTCCAGTATGATGAACGGCATCCTGTCATCCTTCCATACGACTGCCATCTGTCCCGACTCCTCGTCCATTTTACGCATCGTATAACGCTGCACGGTGGCAATCAGCTTATGATCCGTCTGATCCGTTCCAAATTCTGGATCCCGAGGGTAAGGAATTTGGTCAAGTCCGTCATATATTCATGCAAGGTCTGCATCATCCACAAAAAAAGGTTGCAAACGCAACTGATGGGAGACTTACCCAAAGAACGAACGTCCTTCTCGCGCCCTTTCACATATACCGGTGTGGACTATGCCGGTCCCTTTGACATCAAAAACTACACGGGACGAGCCTGTCTCATTACGAAAGGGTATGTGCTGGTGTTCGTGTGCTTCGCCACTAAGGCCATCCATTTAGAACCTACTTCCGACCTTACGACTGAGAAGTTTCTCGCCGCCTTCGCCCGTTTCGTGTCCCGAAGAGGATGCCCCCGTCAAGTTCAGTCGGACAATGGCAAGACCTTTGTGGGTGCGGCTGCCTTACTCTCTCGCGAGTTTCTCCAAGCTCTCAAGGAAGCTGTGACAGGTGCCTATAGTCACCAGCAGCTGCTCTGGCAATTCATTCCTCCGGGAGCACCCCACATGGGAGGTTTGTGGGAAGCAGGTGTTAAGAGCTTCAAGACCCTGTTCTACAAGTCTACGGCGACGCGAAAATACACATTCGAAGAGCTGTCCACGCTTCTAGCTAGGATCGAAGCATGCCTGAATTCGCGTCCGCTCGCGCCGATGTCCGAAGACCCCACTGACCTGTTGGCACTTACGCCTGGGCACTTTCTTGTTGGAGGGCCCCTCCTCGCCATGGTCGAACCCGAGATAAAGGGGGACACCACATCTATTATAAACCGCTGGCAGCATCTGAAGGCTCTTCATCAACAATTTCGTCTGCGATGGAAAGAGGAGTACCTCAAGGAACTCCATAAGCGGAATAAGTGGCGAACCCCTACAAGAAATCTCCGTGCCGGGGACATGGTGGTAGTCAAGGAAGACAACCTTCAGTCCAATGAGTGGCGATTAGGCAGAATGTTTCCAGGAGCCGATGGCCATGTTCGTGTGGTCGACATCCGCACTGCACGGGGACTCATTAAGCGTCCCATAGCGAAGGTCGTCCTTCTTCCAATGGAAGAGTCCGTCTGCCCGCAATAAACAGTCGACCCTTCACTCCGGTGGTTCAATTCATCACTTCGATTCGTAGCGTCAATTAATAGTTCCAACCCGTAGTTCCAATTCACAGTTCTTATCACTACTGATCCAAATTTTTTATTTTGTCCTATTCCGCCAACCAGATCTCACACGATGTCTCCACGTCCGCGCAGCGCCATCGCTTTGGAGCACAGACGAACTCGAGGTATGCAATCCTACCGTTGCCGAGTCTGTAGCGGGATCCATCCACTTCGGAAGTGTCGTCGGTTCCTCCGTCTGAGTGCCGAGAAGAGGCTCCGGGCTGTCCTTGCCAACCGGTACTGCCATCGCTGTTTGGCCCACGAGCACTCCGACGGAGCGTGTCGGCGAGGTGATCGCTGCAAAACTTGCGGCTAGGATCACCACACTCTGCTTCATCTCTCGGAACCACCGATGGCATCACGGCAGTCCCGCCCGGCAGCACGCCGGTCGCAGAGATCCGCTGCCACTCCGCAACACTCCTCAGCCGCTCCTCGGCCCTCGTCCGCCACTCCACGGCATTCTACAGCCGCTCCTCGGCACTCGTCCGCCACTCCACGGCACTCATCTGACACTCCGCGGCAATTTTCTGCTACTCGGGGTGCCACGCAGCTTGCGGTCACCGCTCCGTCCTTAACGTCCCTCCTACAGCGGCACAGCGTCAACCGACGGCTTTGGTGCGTTTAGAGACCGGGAGTCGAGTCTTCGACACTGCGGCGCTCATCGACCCGTGTACGCCTATGAGCTGTATCGACGCTTCGCTAGCGTCGAGTTTCCGCTTGCCGACCACCAACGTGGGAGGCGAACAGATTTGTTCGGCAACCGTGGGGTCCAAAATCGACAGCACTGTCCGGCTCGACACAATTTTTAAAATAGACCCTCACGTGCGCATCCGCACTCCAATCCGGGAACTAAGCGACGCGGTAAGGACCCACTTTCGGGACATTACGCTGGCTGATGAGCGGTTTTATCTCCCCGCGACGATCTCCATCATCCTGGGCGCGGATATGTATCCGAGTGTGATGCGGCCGGGCTTCCTGAAAATTCAGGATGGATTGCCAGTGGCCCAGAGCACCGTGTTTGGGTGGGTCGTGTCCGGAGCCTGTCACCAGCCGTGAGAAGAGCAACCAGGCTATGTTGCAACCCGAGTAGTTGCAAGGGGGGGCGGAATGTTTAGGTCAGTGGCCCACTGCATTGGCGCTGGTCACTGAGCTCTCCGAGCTTTCGCTCTCGCCCCTCTTGCGCTCCCTCGCTCGCCTCTCACAACGTCCGCGCTCCAGAGTGCGAACTTCGGGTTTCGCATCCGAACTCCTCGGACGGCCGCTGCCGATATCCCGCTCTCGCTTGAACGGAGTAAAGCGGGCGGGAGCGCGGTTTTAGTTTTAAGTTTTAATTAGTCTCATGTATAACGCTGAATAAACAACACTGAAATATACCACGACGCCCCCGACTTCTCATTTTCGTTTGCCCTTTGCGTTTGCGCCGTGGGAATTTTTGTGATTCAAATTCGCTTCTTTTGTGGAAGGATCGCCCCCTACGAACACTGTTATTCTTTATACGAAGCATGTATGTATATTTTTTATGTCGTTGGAATTGTGTCTCTTTTTTGCCTGCGATTGTAAGGCATACATGTGTACTTGGTACATAAATGTCAACGAGAAGCGTGCAGGTATTATAAGTTTCTTGGTAATTGTATTTAATCTTTAAAGTAATATTTGCTTTGTAGTAAAAGATTTTATTTTTTGCTTCAATACTTACATTAAGTATGGCCTTATTGTTTAAATGTATGTTAACGGCACACATTTGGCAAATTTAAACGGCTACAAATTTTAATATTAGACGTAGTTATTGTGTATTAATCTTATACGAGGTGTGTTCAAAAAGTAAGGTGACTTTTCAAATTTCGCGGGCAACATATTTTCGATTATCGATTTTTTTGTTTTGTTATATTGGTACACTCTTCCCTAACATCTGTACCAAGTTTCAATGGAACATCCTCTTTTGTTTGGTTGTGAGAGGCGTAAAGTTAGAAGTTATTTTGCGAGCTCGGCGATTTTTTGCTATCGAAAAATATGGATCAAAGGATTTGCATCAAATTTTTTGTAAAAAATAAAATTAAGTGCTCTGAAACACTTGAAATGTTGACAGTGGCATACGGTGAAACTGTTCTGAGTAAAAAAAATGTGTACAAGTGGTACAAACTCTTCCAAGATGGCCGGGAAGATGCCAATGACCAGCCTCGCTCTGGACGCCCAAGCACGTCAACAACTGATGAAAACGTTCAAGCAGTGACGAAAATTGTTTTGGAAAATCGTCGAATCACTATCAGAGAAGTTGCTGAAGAAGTCGGTATATCGCTTGGCTCGTGCCATGAAATTTTTTCAAACGTTTTGGGCATGAGTCGTGTGTCAGCGAAGTTTGTTCCGAAATTGCTGAATTTTGACCAAAAGAACCGTCGCATGAGCATCGCTCAAGAGCTGTTGAATGACGTCAACGACGACCCAGATTTACTCAAAAGGGTCATAACTGGTGACGAATCATGGGTATATGGTTATGATATCGAAACCAAAGCCCAATCGTCCCAATGGAAGAGCCCAGGCGAGCCAAGACCGAAAAAAGCACGCCAAGTTCGATCAAATGTCAAAGTTTTGATCACTGTTTTCTTCGATTACCATGGCGTGGTGCATCAGGAGTTCTTACCATATGGTCGTACGGTCAATAAACAGTATTATCTGGAAGTTATGCGCCGTTTGCGAGAAGCAATACGAAAGAAACGTCCAGAATTGTGGAAAAACAATTCATGGCTTTTGCATCACGATAATGCCCCTGCTCACTCATCTTTGCTTGTGAGAGATTTTTTGGCCAAAAACAACACCACAATAAGCCACCATATTCACCGGATTTGGCCCCATGTGACTTTTTCTTGTTCCCAAAACTGAAGAGACCTATGAAAGGACGGAGATTTGCAACGATTGAAGAGATAAAGACTGCATCGCTGCAAGAGCTCAAGGCTATACCGAAAAGTGCTTATGGGAAGTGCTTTGAGGATTGGAAAAACCGTTGGCATAAGTGTATTGTATCTGAGGGGGATTACTTTGAAGGGGACAACATAAATATTGATAAATAAATTAATAGTTTTTCTTGAAAATACAAAGTCACCTTACTTTTTGAACACACCTCGTATGACTTATTACTCAGTGCAATCTGTTGACGGCAGCATTTGGGCAAATTTGAACGGTTTTAACCGTTGTAAAAGGAAGTAAAAATTTGCTTTATTGCAAATTTTTATATAATGCTAGTTGTGTTATTTGATTTGGTAGTTGCAATATTTTTTAAATATTGTTTTATTTAAGTGCCTGTTCGCTCAAAATTTAAATTTGAAATTATTGAAAAAAATAAAAACTTGAAGTTTAGTGTAAGTTAGTTTAGGGCGAAGGCGGGAGCACAATAAAGTTTTCTCTCGCTCTCGGCGAAGTCGCCCCGTCTTCGCCAACCTTCGTTAGGCTAGGCTCTAAGTACTTTGTCGAAAAATATATAGGCATTCGTTGAAATTGATTTGAGCCGTCGACACCTTTTTTTTTCGTTTTCGTTTCTCGAAGTTAATAATTTTGTTAACGGTTTTTCCCCCCAACTACATTATATAGAGGGGATTATTCGCTTTGAATCACAATTAGTCGGGATAGGTGACCAACCCTTGACAGCTGTGAGGCACTCACAGCCAAAGCCAATTTGTTTTCGGAAGTTTATAATTAGAAAAATCTCTAATTTTTCATGGCGCCCCCGGGTGGACGTTAAAGTTATTAATTTTTTAATTATTAATTTGGAAACTAGTGACAGTGACACGTAAACCAAAAAATAAAGTGCAAGTGCAAGTGGAGTTCAAAGCACTCAATTACATATACATAGTGTTTTTGTTGCCCGCGGCGTGTCGGTGTGGACAAAAAAAAAATAAACAGCAGCTCCTGCTTAAAATATCGTGCCGGTCGCGAAATACCCTGTTCGCCACAAAAGAACTGCTGCCAGAGGGATGCCCTGCGACTGCTCAATGTGTAAAAGGAAAGTGGCAGCTGGATTGAAAGACCCTAAATACCTGAGGTATTTGTGCAAAAAATTGAAAGCTTGAGTTTATAAGAAAAGCAATTTAATTGTTTATTGTCTTGTGCTGAAAAATTGCACCTCGCTTTCAATTCTTGGCACAGACGTATCGATATAGTAGAGCTAGTTGTGCATGCATTTATTTATAATAAATAAAAATAAAAAATTATATTAAAATTTATTATATACACATACATATACACATACACATTATAACCTATTTGAACCTCCGTTGGACGCAACATTTACTTAATTGTGTTATATTATTGCAATCACTGTCGCCCCCAATTTATTTATTGAAACTCGAAAATTAATAGTTGGTAAAATTATTCCAGCCGCTATATATAACCAATACATAAGTCTTCATATACAAGCAGCTGCAGCGGTTAACTTTTTCGTTTTCCCTTTTCGCTTCGCTTGTCTGCCGTTAGCATCGTTGTAATTGTTGTTGGACTTTTGGTTTGGCGCGCTGAAGATCAAAGTGACGCGCTACCCTGCATTCGGACGGGTTTACTGATTTTTGCTGTCATTTGCAACCACTGTTAATTTTGATACCTCGTGGCTCGATATTCAATTTAATATTTTTTTTGTCGTTTTCGTTGTGGATAATTATTAAAATAATTTTTTTCGAACAAATTTAATAATTAAATTAAATTGTTAATTCTTAGTATTTTGTTTCGAAAATTTATTTAACAATTTGTCGTCGTTCTAATTGAACAATTATCCTCTTTTAAAACTTATTTATTTTATTAATTATTATTCTTGGATAAATAATTTATTTATATATATATATTTATTTATTTTCATGGTTATATATACAAATAAAAAATAAATTAAAATGAGTCCAGATAAGCCAAAATCTCTTGAACTTCTTGCGGATCTTAAAAATAAGCTCAAAAAACCAGTGATGAGCATCCGCCGATTAAATGATCGAATAGAAGCCGGCCAGATTCCGATCCAAGAAGTAGAACTAACTTGTCGGCTAGAGATTTTAAATGCTTCTATTATTAAGGCAACTCAAATACAAGAACAGATCGAAGATTTAGATGATGGCGATGAGTTCGGAGAAGAGTTGGAAGAGCTTTCAATAATAACCAATGCAAAAATAATGTCGCTCATCTCAGCCTTGAAGACGGCAAGCGAAACCAAAATAATTGGATCAGCTTCTGTAGCCCCAACTCGAGCTCGACTTCCGAATTTGGCATTGCCGAAATTCAGCGGCAAATATTCGGAGTTTAAGAATTTCATTAGACTTTTCGAAACTCTTGTTCATCAAGACGACAGCATTCCCGTTATAGAAAAATTCAATCACTTAATTTCTTGTCTTTCTGGTGAAGCGTTGGGAACTATTAAGGCCTACCAAGTCACCGAGAGCAATTATGAAAAGGCTATGATCAGCCTGAAAAAAGTGTATGATAACGAATGTTTAATTTTTATGAATAATATTTCAACATTGTTTAGTCTTCTGAAAATAACGCAACAGTCAGCTTCGTCTTTAAGAAATATTATCGACACCGTATCATCTATATACGGTTCATTGTTATCGATAGGAGACGACACCAAGATTTCAAATGCAATGTTGATCTATCTTGTTTTGAACAGAGTAGACCCAGTGACCAAACAAAAATGGGAAGAACAATTAGATTATGAAAGGTTACCGCTTTGGTCCGATTTTGAAAAAATGTTAAACCGCCGATACCAGCATTTATCCGCTGAAGAATCGACGAAACCAAAGCAAGATAAAGTTATGTCGAGCAAGCACCATAATCGCAGCTCGTTTTCTTGTTCTTCGTCCAACAGTAAATCCCAGCAAAGTTGTAGCTATTGCAATGCAGGAGACCATATCCTAGCGAACTGTGGTCCGTTTGGTCGCCTTTCGGTAATGCAAAGGTTTGACTTTGTAAAATCTGCTTCCTTATGCATCAATTGTATGTGAAAGGGTCACACTGTTTCAAAATGCAAATTTAATAAATGTCGAGTTTGTGGCCGCTCGCATCACGTTTTACTGCATAGGTATACAGTGTCCGAAAATAGTTTAGCGTTGCCACCACACCAAGAGATTCTTTCTCCCTCTTTAAATCAAGATCAGCCTTCCACCTCACATGTTATGCATGCGACATCATTGGACAGAGTGATTTTAGCCACGTCGATCGTAAGTGTAAGAACTAAAAACGGTGAATATATTTGGGCCCGAGCACTTCTTGACTCTGGGTCCCAAACGAATTTTACAACAGAGGACCTTGCTCACCGCTTACAGATCCGTAAAGAGGAGTCGTGTATAAACTTACTTGGTATTGGCGAGTCCAATTCTCAAGTTAAGAAAAAGGTACACACAATGGTGAAGTCGCGTATAAATGGTAGTGAGTTCTCCTTCGATTTTTGGATTTTGAAATCAATATCAGGATATCATCCTGACCAGTCGGTCAATATCAATGACTGGAAAATTCCAAAGAACCTACCACTAGCAGACCCCTATTTCTACAAGCCACAAAGAATAGATATGTTAATAGGAGCAGAATCATTTTTCGAATTATTAGCTGTTGGACAAATTAGACAAGGTCCTGACTTTCCAACTCTGCAGAAAAGCCTCTTCGGCTGGGTTGTATCGGGTAGATATAAGGCATCTTCCCCTACAGAAGTTGTGAAAAGTTTCAGTTGTAGTGAAGAGATTTTAGTGTCTATTGACAGCACACTACAGAAGTTTTGGTCACTGGAAGAAATGCCATCTCTAAAGAAAATTCTGTCACCTGAGCAAAAGTTATGTGAAGAACACTACCGGAAGACTACTCAGGTTTTGCCATCAGGTCGGTTTGAAGTAAGACTGCCGTTTAAATCGGATCCAAATGAGTTAGGCAACTCTTTTGAAGTTGCAAAACGGCGGTTTTTGTCGCTTGAAAGAAGGCTGTCTCGAGACCCTGAGATGAAGGAAATGTACCTAGAATTTATGGAGGAGTACCTTTCCTTAGGTCATATGTCTCTTACAGATAAACTTCCTTCTGCTCCACATTATGTTATCCCACATCAATGTGTTCTGAGACCCCAAAGTACGTCAACCAAGTTACGTGTCGTTTTCGATGCGTCTTGTAAATCGTCAACTCAGAAGTCTCTAAATGACATTTTGATGGTTGGGCCGACAATCCAAGATGAGTTGTACTCAACGTTACTGCGCTTCCGGCTGCATAGGTTTGCCTTGACCGCCGATGTAAAGAAAATGTATCGCCAAGTGATGGTGAATGAAGCAGATAGGCAGTTTCAACTTATAGTGTGGAGAAGAGACCCCTCTGAGTCCTTGAGATTATACAAGCTCAACACCGTAACATATGGTACTGGACCAGCCCCGTTTTTGGCTATTCGGTGTTTAAAAAGGTTAAGTGAGTCTGCCAAAGTTTCTTTTCCTAGAGCTGCTAAGGTTATTGGATCCGACTTTTATGTCGATGATATGTTGACTGGTGCTGCATGCGTAGAGGAGTTAAAGACTATTAAGTCTGAAGTATCTCAGGTTCTTCAAACTGCAGGTTTTGAATTGACAAAGTGGTTTTCAAACTCACCTGACGTTACCGCATCTGAGAGCACAGTTAAATCCATACCCATCTCGGACTCAGAGTCAACTAAGGCGTTAGGAATATCGTGGTTGCCTAACGAAGATGCCTTCAAATTTCAAATTGACACTGCTGTCATGGGTCTCCGAGCGACAAAACGGAACATACTATCGGTGACATCGAAGCTGTTTGACCCCCTCGGCTTATTAAGTCCTATTGTAATTAGAGGAAAGATCCTATTGCAGGA
The DNA here is from genome assembly GCA_018153365.1 of Drosophila fuyamai. Taxonomy (NCBI): domain Eukaryota; kingdom Metazoa; phylum Arthropoda; class Insecta; order Diptera; family Drosophilidae; genus Drosophila; species Drosophila fuyamai. The sequence continues at coordinate 78,124 of JAECXW010000887.1, read as the reverse complement.
ACTTTGGCTTAATAAGTTAGATTGGGATGAGTCGATTCCTATTCATTTGGAAACAGCTTGGAATATGATAAAAATTACATTGTCTAAATTAGAGGAAATATCTATTCCCCGGTTTGTGCATACCGATCCGATGTCACCGGTCCAATTACATGCCTTTGCTGACGCATCTTTAAGAGCCTATGGAGCTTGCGTCTACATTCGTAGCAAAACTGCAGAAGGTTATAAAATATCGCTGTTGACTTCAAAGTCTAAAGTAGCGCCGCTCAAGACTAAAACACTCCCAAGGCTTGAGTTATGTGCCGCTCACCTTCTCGCAGATCTCTGCCACAGAATCAAGCCCCTATTAAAGGTACCTATCGAACGGATTGTTTATTGGTCGGATTCTGAAGTTACGCTTCATTGGATCCGGTCTCATCCATCTTCACTATCCACATTCGTATCGAATAGAGTAGCGGAGATTCAAGAGTGGTCAGGTGAAGCTACGTGGCGGCATGTTCCAACGAAACAAAACCCAGCAGATATTGTATCAAGAGGTGTGACGTCGACGAAATTATACAGTCAATATGGTTTACTGGACCTACGTTTTTAAAAGAGGAAGATGCAAATTGGCCCCAGAATGCACACTTTGAACTAGATGAAGAAGTCCTACTACAAGAATCGAGGAAGACTGCGGTCGGACTGACCGCTGCTGTAAGAAATTTGGATTTGGTAGATGTCATTGAGGGATTTTCGTCACACCTTAAACTGCTTCGGGTATTTGTTTATATGTTCCGCTTCATAAGAAAATGCAAAGACAAAAGTATGGTATTTGAAAAAACTTTGTCGCCGACTGAATATAATGAAGCTTTTCTAAAAATTGTCGAGATATTACAGAAGCACGAGTATCATGAAGAAAGAGAAAAAGTTCGTAAAGGATCCAGAGTTAGCCCAAGTCTTCAGCGATTGAATCCATTCATCCATGAAGACAAGGGGACTTGGTGTCACTTTTCTTTGTTGCGAGTGGGGGGGCGACTAGCTAATGCTCCTATATCATACGATGCCAAGTTTCCATTGTTGTTGACAAAACGCTCCCAATTCCAATTTTCATGTTGGTCCACGAGCCCTTGTGAGTCTCCTTCGACAGCGTATTTGGATCGTAAACGCTCAGGAGGTCTGCAGTCAGATAGTTCGATCATGCATACGCTGCTTTAAGTGTAAGCCTCGACTAATGACACAAATTATGGGAAATTTACCCGCAGATCGTCTCCGTGCTCTCCGCCCATTTGCTATATGTGGCGTCGATTTTTGTGGCCCTGTCTATACGACATTGAAAATTCGTGGTAGGCCTCCGTATAAGTCCTACATTGCGCTCTTCGTTTGTTTTGCGTCCAAAGCGGTTCATCTAGAAGTTGTTTCAGATTTAACCACAGATTCCTTTTTATTGGCTTTTCAAAGGTTCGTTGGGCGCCGAGGATGTCCCCAAGTCGTCCATTGCGACAACGGGACGAACTTCGTCGGAGCGAGTCGCCACTTCCGGGCCCTTCGAGAGAGGATAGAGGACGAAGCCGACGCGATACGCGAATTCGCATCAAAAAGCGGATGCGAATTTGTCTTCACACCACCGCGGGCTCCGCACATGGGCGGACTATGGGAGGCAGGTGTCAAAACTGCCAAGAACCTACTCCTACGGGCGGTGGGCAGCGCGCTCCTAAGCGCAGAAGAGCTGGGGACAGTCCTCGTGGGAATCGAGGCGGTGATGAACTCCCGGCCGCTCGGAGCAATCAGCAGCGACCCAAGCGACGGAGAAGCGCTGACACCCGGGCACCTACTGACGGGCGGGCCGCTACTCGCCACACCAGCACTCCGGACCCCGGACCAGGAGGGTCTCAACTGCTTGCGGCGATGGCGGCTTGTCTCGTCAGTCAGGCAAACGTTCTGGCGGCGATGGTCCCGGGAATATGTCCTGGGCCTCCAAATACGGGGCAAGTGGCACAAGGAGCAGCAGCCCAACATCAGCGAGGGAGATCTCGTCCTCGTGGCCGAGGACAACCTGCCGCCCCAACAATGGCTCCTCGGCAGAATAGTCGCCAGGCACGCAGGGGAGGACGGCATGGTCAGGGTCGTCGACGTGCGAACTAGTGGAGGAGGCCTTTTTCGGCGGGCCATTCATAAGTTGGCGCCGCTTCCATTATGTTGAAGCCCGATGGGTGTTCAACGGGGCCGGTGTTCGCTCAAAATTTAAATTTGAAATTATTGAAAAAAATAAAAACTTGAAGTTTAGTGTAAGTTAGTTTAGGGCGAAGGCGGGAGCACAATAAAGTTTTCTCTCGCTCTCGGCGAAGTCGCCCCCCCCGTCTTCGCCAACCTTCGTTAAGCTAGGCTCTAAGTACTTTGTCGAAAAATATATAGGCATTCGTTGAAATTGATTTGAGCCGTCGACACCTTTTTTTTTCGTTTTCGTTTCTCGAAGTTAATAATTTTAGCCACCGCCAATTTGTTTTCGGAAGTTTATAATTAGAAAAATCTATAATTTTTCAGTGCCCATTGGCAGAATTTGGGCAATTTGAACGGTTTTAACTGTTGTAGAATTAAGTAAAAATTTGCTTAATTGCAAATTTTAATATTAGTTGTAGTTTTTTGTAGTTTTTTATTTGATTTGGTAGTTGCAATATTTTTTAAATATTGTTTTATTTAAGTGCCCATTGACAGAATTTGGGCCAATTTGAACGGTTTTAACTGATGTAAAATTAAGTACAAATTTGCTTAATTGCAAATTTTAATTTTAGTTGTAGTTTTTTTGTAGTTTTTTATTTGATTTGGAAGTTGCAATATTTTTTAAATATTCTTTTATTAAGTGCCCAGTGCAATCTATTGGCGGCAGAATTTGGGCAAATTTGAACAGTTTTAACTGTTGCAAAATATAATACAAATTTAAGTTGCTAATTGTAATTTTAGTAGGTGCTTTTAGCAAAACTGAATTGCAGTCGCATTTCTTTTGCACAATAGAAAAAGTGAACTGTTGATTATAAATGGTGCCTTGGTGCCCCACTCAGTAATTCCTATTACAGGAAATGGAGCATGCCTTTTCAGGGCAATTTCGTATCTTTTACATGAAAACGAAGATTTTTCGGACATTATTCGTCAGGCTGTTGTTGCATATATCGTTCGCCGATGGAATAATTATACCCGTTACTCGTAGAGTAAAAGGGTATATGTGGGAGTGATTTCGTACGAGTCTCCCTTTATTACGCATCACTATTCCAAAAGACGCCCTAAACAACGAAAGGAGCAACACCAAGTAAAGACTGTCAAACGGTAAAAAGACGCATTCCAGAGTAAGACGAGGCGATGAAAAAGAAGACGACGATCACTACGACGAGAAGACGAAAGACGAGGAGAGCACCGACAGCCCAAAGGACAAGAGGCAGTTGTCGACGACCACCGATTAAGTAAAGACGTGCCTAATCAAAACGTGTTAAACGACGCAACGACGAGACGACGATCACACTAATTTCATTATTCAAAATACACACCTTGTTCTTAAATCAACTTAAAATATAATATCATTAAATATACATTATCTTTAAATAAATAAAACCCCACATTTGGGAGCTCGCCGGGAATAACCTGAAAAACAGTAAAAGTGCGACGTGGGAAAGTGAACTAAATACGACTCTGTAAAACCAAAATTTTTGTTTTTTCTCTTCTTGAGCATGGCGTGCCTTAACGATTTAATTTCTACTAACTTGAAAAATGCAACTAAAGAAAGTATTGGCGCATTGCATAAGTTTGTGTTTGAAAAAGAAGGAGACCGAAGCAATCGCAAACGTCTACGCGAATTTCAAGGTTTTCGGTACAATGAAAATGACGCGATTTATAAGGCAAAATGTGTATACATACATACAAAACTGAGTGACAGAGACCTCATATCAATATGTACAGTTTTGGGCATAAGCTATGATGTTGCAAATACGCAGCTGCACATTTTTCGCAATTTGCAGTTCGGCCAACTACTCGCCGGTAACGAAGTGGAAGATTCAGAGAGTGAGGAATCTGATCAAGAGAAGGACGACGAAGAAGGCATTCAGAGTGATGAGAGCTTAATTTCAACAACCGCGCATTCAAATCCAGCGAAAGAAAGATCGCAAAAGTCTATTTCGCAACGAAGCAAAGAATTTGAAGAGATGCCACGATTTGCTCTCAGTTTTCGCGATATAGAGGAGTCAATTAAACAATTTGATGGAAGTGATGAAATTCCAATTGAGGTGTGGATTAGCGATTTTGAAGATCAAGCTTTATTGATGGGTTGGAACGCTTTACAGAAACTCATTTTTGCCAAAAAATCACTCAAAGGTGTCGCAAAGTTATTTGTGTCAAGCGAAAAAGGATTAAATTCGTGGAGTGCATTAAAAGAGTCTTTGTTAAGTGAGTTCAAGTCGAGAGTCAGCAGCAAGCAAATACATATGCAACTTGGAAATTGCAAACGACGAGCGAACGAAAATGTACAAGAATATTTTTACCGCATGAAAGATATAGCATCGCGAGGAAATGTGGAAGAAGAAGCTCTAATTCTATATGTAATAGACGGCATTGATGAACTTTCTACAAACAAGTCAATTCTTTATGGTGCTAAAAATATATCTGAATTTAAATACAAGTTGAAGGACTACCAAACCATAAGTGGTAAAACGAAATTTACGGAAGGAAGTGTTAAAGAGAAGAAAGCTCAAGCAGTGCAAAGTAGTTCAAAGAGTGTCAGAAAAGAAATCGTTTGCTACAATTGTGGTGAGAAAGGACATCTTTCTAGTGGATGCAGCAATAAAGAGAAAGGCAGAAAGTGTTTTAAATGTAATAAATTTGGACACATTTCTAAAAGCTGTCCACAAGCAGAAAAAGCAGTTGAAGAAAGCAGGCTAAACACTCGAGTTTTGAAAGAGCACAGCGATATGACGAGCAAAGCAGTCTCAATTAAAAATCTGAATTGTATTGCGCTGTTTGATACAGGCAGCAAATTTAACATTTTGCGTGAAGACTTATACAAGCAGTTAGCTTTGCCAAAGTTGAAAGAGTGCAGTGTATATCTAATTGGATTTGGAAAAAATCGAAATGCCAATAAGATCAAGCCGATCGGACAATGTAAGCAAGTAGTACAAATTGACAGTAGTCCCGGTCGATTGTATGGACACTCGACTCATTATAGGCGAAGATCTGTGCTTGCAAGCAGAAATCTCATTCAGTCCAAGTGGTTTGCGTGTGCGAAAGTTTAACAGTGTTGACGAAGAAGAACTAAATGCAAATTTAATGAAAATTGAAGCAGTGTTTGACAATGAAGAGCTCGATATAAACAAATCAGCCAGTGAGTGTGCTAGGCATGAAGTGCGAAAACTAATTTCGAAGTATAGCCCTCAAAAAACCAAGTCAACAAACATTGAAATGAAAATAATTTTAAACGATGAAACTCCAATTTTTTCGCGTCCGCGCAGATTTGCATTCGCTGAAACAAATATAATCGACGAACAAATCGAGCAGTGGCTCTCAAACGGTATAATCGAAGAGTCCGACTCTGAATTTACAAGTCCGGTAGTACTTGCAAAGAAAAACGACGGTTCTCAACGACTTTGCGTGGATTTCAGGCGTATAAACAAGGTAATCGTAAAAGATCATTATCCATTACCCCTGATTGACGACCAGCTTGATCGCTTGCAAGAAGCTACGATGTTCAGCACGATTGATTTGAAGAATGGTTTTTTCCATGTGCCTGTAGCCGAGTCCTGCAAAAAATATACCTCATTCGTGACACAAAGCGGGCAGTACCAGTTCCTAAAGGTGCCCTTTGGTTTGTCAAACTCACCTGGAGTGTTTCAGAGGCACATAAATGCAATTTTCCGAACACTTACCCGCAGAGGAATCGCTCTACCTTACGTAGACGACATTATTGTACCAGCAACAGACGAAAAAGAAGCAGTTTTAAATATCAAAGAAGTTATTGGAACATGCAGCGAATATGGCCTAGAACTCAACCTAAAGAAATGTCATTTCCTGCAGACTCGTATTCAGTTTTTAGGTCACATCATTGAAAATAAAACTATTTCTCCGACTCCTCAGAAGATTGATGCCGTTTTGAAATTTAAGATTCCGCAGAACCTCAAGCAGTTAGAAAGTTTTCTCGGTCTAACCGGATATTTTAGAAAATTTATTCATAATTATGCACTTGTTTCAAAACCATTGACTGATTTAACGAAAAATAAAGTTAATTTTGTAATTGGTGCTAATGAAGAGTATGCGATCGATTCCCTAAAGAAATACTTGACTTCTACGCCTGTTTTGGCTATTTACAACTCGAAGTATGACACCGAGGTACATACTGATGCTTCTATAGATGGTTTTGGCGCCATACTTATGCAAAAATCTCTAGATGACGGCCAATTTCACGCAGTGTACTATATGAGTAGGAAAACTACAGATGCTCAGCGAAAATATTCAAGTTACGAGTTAGAGGTGTTGGCGATTATCGAAGCCATAACCAAGTTCAGAGTTTATCTTCTTGGAATTCCATTTAAGATAATAACTGATTGCAACGCATTTACAAAGACGCTAGACAAGCAAAACCTGTGTACTAGAGTTGCACGTTGGGTACTGTTGCTGCAAGAATACGAGTACAAAGTAGAGCACCGTTCCGGCTCGCGTATGAAACACGTTGATGCTCTTTCCAGATATCCAATGATGACAATCATCGACGACTCTATAGCCCTTGGTTTTAAGCAAGCTCAGAAAGATGATGAACACCTAAAGTCAATCTATAAAATTATAAAAGATTCAAACTTACCTTATGAAGAGTATTTCCTGAAGTCTGGTATCTTGTACAAACTCGTAAAAGACTTGGAATTGCTTGTAGTTCCTAAAAACATGCAGAAACAGATCATTGCCAGAGCACATGACCGTGGACATTTTGCTCTTAAGAAGACAAAGGAGCTAATTTGCGACGAGTATTTCATTGAAAACATAGAAGAAAAAATTCAGAAATATATTGACTGCTGCATTCCGTGCATTTTAAACAACCGCAAGCGAGGCAAACAGGAGGGTTGGTTGCATCCATTGCAGAAAGATGATGTTCCGTTGCACACTTATCACATTGACTTCTTAGGTCCACTAGAGTCGACAAACAAGAACTACAAGCACATACTCGCTGTTATCGACTCTTTTACAAAGTTTTGCTGGCTTTATCCTACAAAGTCAACGACTGCCATCGAAGTCATAACCAAATTAAGAGCACAAAGTAATGTTTTTGGCATCCCAGCTTGTATTATATCTGACCGAGGTTCAGCTTTTACCTCCCAAGACTATATTAAGTATTGCGAAGAAGAAAACACGAAGGTAGTAAAATCAACGACAGGTCTACCACGTGTAAACGGACAAGTAGAAAGACTAAATGCCATCATTATTCCAGTACTTTCTAAATTGAGTGTGGATGATCCCACAAAATGGTACAGACACATCGATCGAGTTCAACAAGCCATCAACTCCACTTATTCGAGAAGTATTGACGCCACTCCTTTTGAGCTTCTCATCGGAGTCAAAATGAGAAACAAAGATGACCATCAGCCTCGGGAGCTAATCAACAACGAATCCATAGCTCTGTTTAAGGACACGCGCAACGACCTTCGAGTTAAAACAAAAACTCAAATTTTGAAACTTCAAGCTGAAAATAAAAAGACGTACAACCTGCGACGTAAGCCTGCAAAGATCTACAACATTGGCGACTTAGTAGCTATAAAACGAACACAATTTGGAGGCGGTCTTAAACTAAAGCCGAAGTATTTAGGTCCTTACGAAATAACGAAAGTAAAGCACAATAATGCCTACGATGTCCAAAAAATTGGCAACTCAGATGGACCAAAGATTTCCTCAACTTGTGCAGAATTTCTAAAGCCTTGGCCAGCTCACGAAGACAGCGACGAAACATTCGAGGCGAATGTTTAGTCAGAATGGCCGAATGTGGGAGTGATTTCGTACGAGTCTCCCTTTATTACGCATCACTATTCCAAAAGACGCCCTAAACAACGAAAGGAGCAACACCAAGTAAAGACTGTCAAACGGTAAAAAGACGCATTCCAGAGTAAGACGAGGCGATGAAAAAGAAGACGACGATCACCACGACGAGAAGACGAAAGACGAGGAGAGCACCGACAGCCCAAAGGACGAGAGGCAGTTGTCGACGACCACCGATTAAGTAAAGACGTGCCTAATCAAAACGTGTTAAACGACGCAACGACGAGACGACAATCACACTAATTTCATTATTTAAAATACACACCTTGTTCTTAAATTAACTTAAAATATAATATCATTAAATATACATTATCTTTAAATAAATAAAACCCCACATATATTATATTCGTGCAAAAGTATGTAACAGCTAGAACGAAGCGTTTCCGACCCTATAAAGTATATATATTCTTGTTCAAGATCACTAGCCGAGTCGATGTAGCCATGTCCGTCTGTCTGTCCGTCTGTCTGTCCGTATGAACGCTGAGATCTCGGAAACTATAAAAGCTAGAAGATTGGCATTTTGCATTTAGATTTTAGGAGTTCCTATGCAGCGCAAGTTTGTTTCAAAATGGTGCCACGCCCCCTCTGACGCCCACAAGCCACAAGCTGTGGCCACAGTGTTGATGCTATTATGAAAATATTAATTGATATGTATTTGTTTCGTCAAAACCTATCGATTGGCTAATAAAAGTTTGCCACGCCTACTCTAACGCCCAAAAACCCATTAAATGCTTAAGCCTGTCTAGCGCCTACATTTCTGCCATTCAGGGCCCGTGGTACCAATGCAATAGAATAGCTCCATCTAACGGATGACTTTGGAACAGCTGGCCAAGGTGCTTAACAGAGTCAACCTTAATTCTCGATAAGGATTTTTATTAAAGGAAATTGCGATGGTTTTCATTCAATCGATACCGAACTATATCCCAAGAACTATGCAAATCAAATCAAGTTACCCAAATTGGAGGTCTGAGTCAAACAATGGCGCACGATCTCTTAGAGCTGGCAGCTTTACAGCTCGAGAATCAGCACCATCGCTGCTTTAGCGCAGGCTGTTTTTGTCCTGTACCAACAGCTGTGTTTATGTTTATGTTTTTGAGTGCAATAAATTCGCGATTTCTTTTTATTGGTCGATTAGGAGCATTAGCCCCATTTTGTTGTGATTGATAATTTAAAGGATTCCTAACCTGATTATAATTTAATTTTTGTTGGAATTGTTTTGTTGCTTGATATAGTGGATGGTTTTCAAAAAAAGTTTCGCTGTTATTTTTATTATAATTAGACTTATGTTGGCCTTGAGATGTACTAGCCTGCTGTTTATATTGGTTTGGGGAAAAATTATTTTGTTGTCTGTATTGGTTTTGGGAATTATGGTTTTGTTGTTTATTAGTATTTTGTTGGGGTGTTATACAGACGTCTTAGTAGTTCTTCGCAGGGCGTCTGGGTTTTATATTCGTTGATGAGGGCGTTCCTTAAGTCCCTCCAGCATCTGGCTGTTGATAGTTGAGATATCCTCTGGGCATCTCCGTGAAGCTGCATTTCAATCGCACTAGAATACGCACGCCTGGCGTATACATGTTGTGGGGTACAACTCCAGGATAAAATCTATCCTCCTGGTGAACGAGCTGAGTTCGAGCGTGTTGCCTCCAAATTGCGGCACTTGCCTGATTTGGTTCAGGGCTTGATTCAGATGGTTTTCTGTCAATAATAGCACTGGTTCTGCCATTTTTGGTTTTTTATTTAGTTTTGTAAATTTTTTCACAATTTTAAAGGTTTTGTATTATGAATTTGATTTTAAATTGTTATACCATGTCTCTTACCACTGGTGGGGGAGAACTAAGGTGTTTTATTTTTTAGTAACCCTTGTGTTACGAACAAAGGCACTAACGAATAGCGTGTTGCAAAAATTGAGGTTTCCGTTCGTATATTAGCGACACAAAACCGACACTGCGATAGCTGGTTTAGAATTGCACTGGGACGAACGATGTTAGGGTTCTTTAGGGATATAACCGTATGAAAAGTTATACGGCTGCGCCAATAACAAATTCGGGATTTAACACTTTAAAACAAGAGAGAACGCTATAGTCGAGTGCCTCGACTATTGGATACCCGTTACTCAGCTTAACAATAAATATAAATATGCCTTCTTGTATGTTTTTCGCCGCTCGAATTAGCTCCCGATTTTTATGTTAAAATCGGTACTCAGGTAACACGTCCAATTTGGCTAACTTGATTTGATTTGCATAGTTCTTGGGATATAGTTCGGTATTGACAAATAAAAACCATCGCAATTTCCTTTAATAGAAATCCTTATCGAGAATTAACGTTGACTCTGTTGAGCACTTCGGCCAGCTGTTCCAAAGTCATCCGTTAGATGGCGCTATTGGTACCACGGGCCATGAAAGGCGGAAATGAAGGCGTTAGCCAGGCTTAAGCGTTTAATAGGTTTTTGGGCGTTATTAGGGCAATCGATAGGTATTGACGAAACAAATACATATCAATTAAAATTTTCATAATAGCATCAAAACTGTGGCCACAGCTTGTGGCTTGTGGGCGTCAGAGGGGCCGTCGGAAACGCTTCCTTCTACCTGTTACATATTTTTGCACGAATACAATATACCCTTTTACTCTACGAGTAACGGGTATAATTACTTAGTTTACATGCTTAAGTTTACAACCCTTTATTTTTTAGATAAAAGTTATATTTTATTCAAAGAAATCCGCGGGATTATTCCATTATAACCTCGTAAACAGGTATAATTTGGCAAACCCTCAATTGGTTCAATGAACACGTGCAAGGGGCAAGAATTGTGCAAAGGACCTGAATTGCGCTACCGGTAACGCAGGTATGAGTGGAATTTATGGAGTGGCTTTGTAACTGTACAATATCAGGTAACACCTTTTTTGATGGTCGAATCGGAAAAATAGCACAACAAATTAGAACCTAAATTGCACAACAGGTACATGTACAGTCAGGTACATAAAAAATGAATTTTCATTGCCTTTTTGAAAAGGGTCAAACCAGAGAACTTTAAAAGGGTCAAGGATAATTTTTTTTTTGGGATATTAGCTATTATGACTATGAATTCAGAAATCCTATAATCCGTAGATCAGTCGATGAAAAAATTTATCGAGTGACGACGTTACTCTGCCAGTTGGTGAAAAGTATTTTTTCAAGTGCAAAAACTTAAAGAGAGGGGAAGTATACTTTTAACAGTGCAAAAGTGTGAGAAAGTAATTTTTATCAGTCCGCATGTGCAACAGCTCAAAAACTCCCAGCTCAACTCGATTTTATTAAAACAGAAATCGATCAAAAAGAACCCAAACCGGCAACCATATTAACAAAACATCTCCATCTCCAAAACAAATACTAAAACTTTGAAAATATTGCCCAACCGATTGCCTTGAACCCTTTAAAAACATAACCCGAAATTACAAATGTGCGAAGTTCAGCACCGGTACCTCCTAAGCCCATGTGTTAAGAACAGCAGCAGCGTGCCCGATTAAATGTGTGGCGTAAACCTATACAAAAACAAGAAAGGAAAGCTAACTTCGGGCGGAGCCGAAGTTGATATACCCTTGCAGAATATTCTGTAAATAATATTCTCCAAAATTATTCATATAATGCATTCTAAATACTCATAAAAATCCCAACTTCCTAACTTTAAAAACACCAAAGTTATGGCATTTTCAATCGTTCAGTTATATGGCAGCTATAGGATATAGTCGGCCGATCCTTATGAAATTTGGTTGCAAACTTTTGACCAAAATTATAATACCCTCTGCAAGGGTATAAATATGTTAAAAATAAAATCAGTCAAAAGCAATTTAATAAACAAATTTATAAAGAACTAAAAATAAACAAAAGAAAAAACATCCTTTTTCTAAACGAAAAAGATCTTAAAGCCACTGAAAAGATGGAGAACATATCTGCATGATTTTAAAAAAATCATAGTATGGAATGGAACGAATTAGGCAAGTTAATAAACGCCAGAAAACATAAATTCGCTTGCACAGAAGAGAACCATTCTAAAAGCCAGCTTGACCAAGCATGCGACAATTTTGCGATCATTTTACTTGGAAATATCGATACTAACGATAGTTAACACCTTAACTGACAAAAAAATCGAGAAAGTCTTGAAAAATATACCAAACCAAAATGACCGATCCAGATGAAATCGCTTTAGAAACACTAGAAAGTTCTGAATCAGAGGAAGAAAACGATAAAGTTCATTTAGAACAAAAAGATCTACACGATATAACTATTCTTGCGGTATTAACAATACCAGAAGCGCAGGAAGAAAATATTCCAGATTCAGACTTAGACTCAATCAGCCTGCTGGAATATAAGCCCATCATAATGGTAGATGACACCGTTGCCCAATGGGCAAACATCAAAGACATACGGTTGATTATTATTTTGATATAAAAAAATCAAACTTTACTTTATTGAGTTGGATTAAGAACTGATTTTAATTAAGCTACAAAATTATTCATTTTGACTATGCGTCGATCTATCGCTGCCACCGTCTCTGCCGCTGTTGCCGTTTCTACTAACGTTCTTTATAATCATTGGCTGCTGTTCTTCGTCGCTGTCGCTGTTGACCAAATTTAATTGTCATTGGCCAATGCATTCAAGCTATTCTTATTGTTGTATGCACTTTGCTGAGTTCGATCAACTTTGGAAAAGTGGCTATTCTGCATTACCACGATCGCTGATCGAAAGGTGCAACGCACTTAGGTTTATTCGTGTGAACTTTATTGAGGGCATTGGTTGTGCAATCAGTGCTTACTCTTACTTATAACTGGGTCATTATATAATTTTGGGTGTTAACTTATATCAAATGCTATAGCCGAATTCAACGGCCATAAGTTGAATCTGCAAAGATATATAACAGCTCTGAAATTGGTCAACGTGACAAAAGGACCTTTTGAAGAGATAGCCGTTGAAGTAAATCAAAAATTGTAGGATCAACAAGGTACAAAATGAAACTACTATACGAAAACTCCAAAAAACTATCTTCGGAGAAACATCTGATTTAGATAAATCTTACATGGCAAAAACTACTGACTACTAAACAATAGTCCAAAATTGTGAGCATGACCGATCCATTCTTTCGATGACTTTTTAGGAAGGAAAGAAATATTCGATTTAAATGAAACATTAGCAATAGTGGTTGAGGAAATTATAGGGAAAATAAACAATACCAACAGGAACAACAATAATTACAGCAATAGAAACTGACAAACTAGCAAAATAACTATGCCAATAACTATGCCAAACCACAAAATTTCTATATAATAGATTCCGAATTTCCGATTCCATGGAATAATATTTAAAGATTTCATGAAAATACAATTGCCAAATAGACTTAAAACCAAAAATGATTGGCTCATTTTGAGACCAGATAATCAAATAGTCCTATCAACATTCCAATTCACAATAAACTTCAAAACTATTTTATTTACCACCCAGATCGAAAGTAGTTCGAAAAATTGCTTATAAAACATTTGCCAGGTATATATTTATACCAAACCAAGAAATCGAAAATTGAATCTTCATTGGAAATTCCATTGCAGATTCTGAAAATACAATACAGACATATTTGGTTTAGAAGCGGAATCAATAACCATCAATAACTTTTACAAACAAAAGATAAGAATGAAAGATGATGAAAATGTATATATCAAAAACGACACAGTTCCTCACAGTCGAAAATAAGACAATCGCCAAATTATAAAATATATCTTCCCTAAGAAATTTCCAATACCAAGAGTAGAAAAAATTAGTGACCATTTGGGTAGAGCTAAATACTTTTCATACTTAGATCTGAAGTCAGGATTTCATGAAATAGAACTCGAAGAAAACTCAAGATATATAACGTCATTTCCCACGAGCAATGACTCCTATCGCTTTACAAAATTACCTTATGGTTTAAAAATAGCGCAAAATTAATTTCCAAGATTGTTGATAATTGCATTTGTAGGTATCGAATTTTTGCAGGCATTCTTGTTTATGGATGACCTAATTGTTCTCTGTTGTTCAGAAAAACATATGATTAAAAACCTTTAATGCGTTTTTGACTTATGTAGGAAGCACAACCGTATACTGCAACCAGAAAAGATCTAATTTTTCAGACTGAATACCAACAAACGCAGTCAGTACAACAAGATTCGTTCAATTACTACAGACGTTTTATAAAGAATTTCTACGACTACTCACGCCATATAACTAGATCATATAGGAAAGATATTAAATTTAAATGGTCAGATGAATGTCAAAAAACATTCGAATTGGCTAATAAAAGTTTGCCACGCCTACTCTAACGCCCAAAAACCCATTAAATGCTTAAGCCTGGCTAGCGCCTACATTTCTGCCATTCAGGGCCCGTGGTACCAATGCAATAGAATAGCTCCATCTAACGGATGACTTTGGAACAGCTGGCCAAGGTGCTTAACAGAGTCAACCTTAATTCTCGATAAGGATGTTTTCATTCAATCGATACCGAACTATATCCCAAGAACTATGCAAATCAAATCAAGTTACCCAAATTGGAGGTCTGAGTCAAACAATGGCGCACGATCTCTTAGAGCTGGCAGCTTTACAGCTCGAGAATCAGCACCATCGCTGCTTTAGCGCAGGCTGTTTTTGTCCTGTACCAACAGCTGTGTTTATGTTTATGTTTTTGAGTGCAATAAATTCGCGATTTCTTTTTATTGGTCGATTAGGAGGATTAGCCCCATTTTGTTGTGATTGATAATTTAAAGGATTCCTAACCTGATTATAATTTAATTTTTGTTGGAATTGTTTTGTTGCTTGATATAGTGGATGGTTTTCATAAAAAGTTTCGCTGTTATTTTTATTATAATTAGACTTATGTTGGCCTTGAGATGTACTAGCCTGCTGTTTATATTGGTTTGGGGAAAAATTATTTTGTTGTCTGTATTGGTTTTGGGAATTATGGTTTTGTTGTTTATTAGTATTTTGTTGGGGTGTTATACAGACGTCTTAGTAGTTCTTCGCAGGGCGTCTGGGTTTTATATTCGTTGATGAGGGCGTTCCTTAAGTCCCTCCAGCATCTGGCTGTTGATAGTTGAGATATCCTCTGGGCATCTCCGTGAAGCTGCATTTCAATCGCACTAGAATACGCACGCCTGGCGTATACATGTTGTGGGGTACAACTCCAAGATAAAATCTATCCTCCTGGTGAACGGGCTGAGTTCGAGCGTGTTGCCTCCAAATTGCGGCACTTGCCTGATTTGGATCAGGGCTTGATTCAGATGGTTTTCTGTCAATAATAGCACTGGTTCTGCCATTTTTGGTTTTTTATTTAGTTTTGTAAATTTTTTCACAATTTTAAAGGTTTTGTATTATGAATTTGATTTTAAATTGTTATACCATGTCTCTTACCACTGGTGGGGGAGAACTAAGGTGTTTTATTTTTTAGTAACCCTTGTGTTACGAACAAAGGCACTAACTTTTACAATTAGACGGGTTTTTGAAAAAAATTTGTTTTTAATTTTTTTTTTAGTTACTTGACAGTCACAGGGGTCAAGATTTATTAAAAAAAACCACGCAACCTTTGTTACGATAGCGTGTTGCAAAAATTGAGGTTTCCGTTCGTATATTAGCGACACAAAACCGACACTGCGATAGCTGGTTTAGAATTGCACTGGGACGAACGATGTTAGGGTTCTTTAAGGATATAACCGTATGAAAAGTTATACGGCTGCGCCAATAACAAATTCGGGGTTTAACACTTTAAAACAAGAGAGAACGCTATAGTCGAGTGCCTCGACTATTGGATACCCGTTACTCAGCTTAACAATAAATATAAATATGCCTTCTTGTATGTTTTTCGCCGCTCGAATTAGCTCCCGATTTTTATGTTAAAATCGGTACTCAGGTAACACGTCCAATTTGGCTAACTTGATTTGATTTGCATAGTTCTTGGGATATAGTTCGGTATTGACAAATAAAAACCATCGCAATTTCCTTTAATAGAAATCCTTATCAAAAATTAACGTTGACTCTGTTGAGCACTTCGGCCAGCTGTTCCAAAGTCATCCGTTAGATGGCGCTATTGGTACCACGGGCCATGAAAGGCGGAAATGAAGGCGTTAGCCAGGCTTAAGCGTTTAATAGGTTTTTGGGCGTTAGAGTGGGCGTGGCAAACTTTTATTAGGGCAATCGATAGGTATTGACGAAACAAATACATATCAATTAAAATTTTCATAATAGCATCAAAACTGTGGCCACAGCTTGTGGCTGGTGCGCGTCAGAGGGGCCGTCGGAAACGCTTCCTTCTACCTGTTACATATTTTTGCACGAATACAATATACCCTTTTACTCTACGAGTAACGGGTATAATTACTTAGTTTACATGCTTAAGTTTACAACCCTTTATTTTTTAGATAAAAGTTATATTTTATTCAAAGAAATCCGCGGGATTATTCCATTATAACCTCGTAAACAGGCATAATTTGGCAAACCCTCAATTGGTTCAATGAACACGTGCAAGGGGCAAGAATTGTGCAAAGGACCTGAATTGCGCTACCGGTAACGCAGGTATGAGTGGAATTTATGGAGTGGCTTTGTAACTGTACAATATCAGGTAACACCTTTTTTGATGGTCGAATCGGAAAAATAGCACAACAAATTAGAACCTAAATTACACAAAAGGTACATGTACAGTCAGGTACATAAAAAATGAATTTTCATTGCCTTTTTGAAAAGGGTCAAACCAGAGAACTTTAAAAGGGTCAAGGATAATTTTTTTTTGGGATATTAGCTATTATGACTATGAATTCAGAAATCCTATAATCCGTAGATCAGTCGATGAAAAAATTTATCGAGTGACGACGTTACTCTGCCAGTTAGTGAAAAGTATTTTTTCAAGTGCAAAAACTTAAAGAGAGAGGAAGTATACTTTTAACAGTGCAAAAGTGTGAGAAAGTAATTTTTATCAGTCCGCATGTGCAACAGCTCAAAAACTCCCAGCTCAACTCGATTTTATTAAAACAGAAATCGATCAAAAAGAACCCAAACCGGCAACCATATTAACAAAACATCTCCATCTCCAAAACAAGTACTAAAACTTTGAAAATATTGCCCAACCGATTGCCTTGAACCCTTTAAAAACATAACCCGAAATTACAAATGTGCGAAGTTCAGCACCGGTACCTCCTAAGCCCATGTGTTAAGAACAGCAGCAGCGTGCCCGATTAAATGTGTGGCGTAAGCCTATACAAAAACAAGAAAGGAAAGCTAACATCGGGCGGAGCCGAAGTTGATATACCCTTGCAGAATATTCTGTAAATAATATTCTCCAAAATTATTCATATAATGCATTCTAAATACTCATAAAAATCCCAACTTCCTAACTTTAAAAACACCAAAGTTGTGGCATTTTCAATCGTTCAGTTATATGGCAGCTATAGGATATTGTCGGCCGATCCTTATGAAATTTGGTTGCAAACTTTTGACCAAAATTATAATACCCTCTGCAAGGGTATAAATATGTTAAAAATAAAATCAGTCAAAAGCAATTTAATAAACAAATTTATAAAGAACTAAAAATAAACAAAAGAAAAAACATCTTTTTTCTAAACGAAAAAGATCTTAAAGCCACTGAAAAGATGGAGAACATATCTGCATGATTTTAAAAAAATCATAGTATGGAATGGAACGAATTAGGCAAGTTAATAAACGCCAGAAAACATAAATTCGCTTGCACAGAAGAGAACCATTCTAAACGCCAGCTTGACCAAGCATGCGACAATTTTGCAATCATTTTACTTGGAAATATCGATACTAACGATAGTTAACACCTTAACTGACAAAAAAATCGAGAAAGTCTTGAAAAATATACCAAACCAAAATGACCGATCCAGATAAAATCGCTTTAGAAACACTAGAATGTTCTGAATCAGAGGAAGAAAACGATAAAGTTCATTTAGAACAAAAAGATCTACACGATATAACTATTCTTGCGGTATTAACAATACCAGAAGCGCAGGAAGAAAATATTCCAGATTCAGACTTAGACTCAATCAGCCTGCTGGAATATAAGCCCATCATAATGGTAGATGACACCGTTGGGCAAACATCAAAGACATACGGTTGATTATTATTTTGATATAAAAAAATCAAACTTTACTTTATTGAGTTGGATTAAGAACTGATTTTAATTAAGCTACAAAATTATTCATTTTGACTATGCGTCGATCTATCGCTGCCACCGTCTCTGCCGCTGTTGCCGTTTCTACTAACGTTCTTTATAATCATTGGCTGCTGTTCTTCGTCGCTGTCGCTGTTGACCAAATTTAATTGTCATTGGCCAATGCATTCAAGCTATTCTTATTGTTGTATGCACTTTGCTGAGTTCGATCAACTTTGGAAAAGTGGCTATTCTGCATTACCACGATCGCTGATCGAAAGGTGCAACGCACTTAGGTTTATTCGTGTGAACTTTATTGAGGGCATTGGTTGTGCAATCAGTGCTTACTCTTACTTATAACTGGGTCATTATATAATTTTGGGTGTTAACTTATATCAAATGCTATAGCCGAATTCAACGGCCATAAGTTGAATCTGCAAAGATATATAACAGCTCTGAAATTGGTCAACGTGACAAAAGGACCTTTTGAAGAGATAGCCGTTGAAGTAAATCAAAAATTGTAGGATCAACAAGGTACAAAATGAAACTACTATACGAAAACTCCAAAAAACTATCTTCGGAGAAACATCTGATTTAGATAAATCTTACATGGCAAAAACTACTGACTACTAAACAATAGTCCAAAATTGTGAGCATGACCGATCCATTCTTTCGATGACTTTTTAGGAAGGAAAGAAATATTCGATTTAAATGAAACATTAGCAATAGTGGTCGAGGAAATTATAGGGAAAATAAACAATACCAACAGGAACAACAATAATTACAGCAATAGAAACTGACAAACTAGCAAAATAACTATGCCAATAACTATGCCAAACCACAAAATTTCTATATAATAGATTCCGAATTTCCGATTCCATGGAATAATATTTAAAGATTTCATGAAAATACAATTGCCAAATAGACTTAAAACCAAAAATGATTGGCTCATTTTGAGACCAGATAATCAAATAGTCCTATCAACATTCCAATTCACAATAAACTTCAAAACTATTTTATTTACCACCCAGATCGAAAGTAGTTCGAAAAATTGCTTATAAAACATTTGCCAGGTATATATTTATACCAAACCAAGAAATCGAAAATTGAATCTTCATTGGAAATTCCATTGCAGATTCTGAAAATACAATACAGACATATTTGGTTTAGAATCGGAATCAATAACCATCAATAACTTTTACAAACAAAAGATAAGAATGAAAGATGATGAAAATGTATATATCAAAAACGACACAGTTCCTCACAGTCGAAAATAAGACAATCGCCAAATTATAAAATATATCTTCCCTAAGAAATTTCCAATACCAAGAGTAGAAAAAATTAATGACCATTTGGGTAGAGCTAAATACTTTTCATACTTAGATCTGAAGTCAGGATTTCATGAAATAGAACTCGAAGAAAACTCAAGATATATAACGTCATTTCCCACGAGCAATGACTCCTATCGCTTTACAAAATTACCTTATGGTTTAAAAATAGCGCAAAATTAATTTCCAAGATTGTTGATAATTGCATTTGTAGGTATCGAATTTTTGCAGGCATTCTTGTTTATGGATGACCTAATTGTTCTCTGTTGTTCAGAAAAACATATGATTAAAAACCTTAAATGCGTTTTTGACTTATGTAGGAAGCACAACCCTATACTGCAACCAGAAAAGATCTAATTTTTCAGACTGAATACCAACAAACGCAGACAGTACAACAAGATTCGTTCAATTACTACAGACGTTTTATAAAGAATTTCTACGACTACTCACGCCATATAACTAGATCACATAGGAAAGATATTAAATTTAAATGGTCAGATGAATGTCAAAAAACATTCGAATATCTGTAAGTTCAATTGATGAAAACTGCAACTGATGAAAATTACTACAGTAACGATTTCAATAAATACTAAATAGCATATGCATCTAGATTATTTACAAAGGCAGAAATTAACAAAAGCACAACAACACACCAACCCCAGCTCAAAAGTAACACACTTGAGACTTAACTTCGAAGAATATGATTAATTTTATAGCTTTTAATGTACACGCCAAACCCGGATAGACTTTGTTTCATGTTTGGCAAATTCTTTTTAAAAATCCAAAAACAAAACAGGTAGCAATCTTGGGAAAATAGTGTGTGACCTTAGCCGGTCATATCTGATGAAAACAACCTGAGCTTAGGATTGCGCTTCACACACATAATTTTGTAGATATGTCAAATATAACTCCAAAGTCCAGAAGTTTATTCTATAAGTCAAGAGATTGAATATAAATATACACTCATAGCAAAATTAACCCTAAAAACAAGAAATTCGCCTTATTTTTGTCTTCAAAGGCATCGCACCTTAAATTTTAGGGTAAAATTTTCTAAAATTAAGGGCGTTCCTTTCTAATATCTAAGGCAAAGGGCCCTAAAAAAAAAGAAAAAGTTTTCTAAAAAATAGAAAAATATTTCTTAAACTTAGGGCATCTAACCATAAATTTTAGGGTATTTTTTCTAAAAATTAGAAAACATGCGCCTAAATTCATCATGATGTAATTTTTTATTCAGGATTTATGTATGTATGTGTATACATATGTACGTATATGATTTAAGCACTTCGCTTTTCATTTAGAAAAGTCACAAAGTTTGTATTAGTATTGCGCAATATCGATTTTCAACTATAATTCTGTGGGGAAAGAGAGAGAGAATTAGTACAATTATGATTTATTTCAGTTCTTACAAGTAAAATCAGATAAGTTTCTTATCCGAAAAAACTTATAATTTTATTCGTCCGCCGGTGGGATTCGAACCCAGGTCTGCCGCGCGTGAGCTCGAAGACATTGAATGGAGCCACGGTCGCGCTCGAAGAATGCGCGGCAAACCAAAGACTATGTATGTATATGATGGGGCGTTTACGAAGAATATTAGTTTAAAAAAGTCGAAATATTTAAAATAAATTTTCTAAGATGATATTTCATATTTCAAAAAATATTTAAATTACTTTTCAATAAAGGGTAAAACCTTTAGTCGTTCTAAGCATTTCTTCTCATCTGTGTTTATACACAAGTAAAAAAAAAGAAAAAAAGAAAGATGTCGGCAGCTGAAATTGAACTTGCGGTGCTTAGATTTCTGGTCAGACATTCTAACCCCTAGGCTACTCGGACAGGGTTAGAACAATTTTATGGTAATTTTAGAAAATAATTCCTATGTTATAGAAAATATTTCTATATTTTGGGATTCATTTTTATTTTTTAGAAAATATTTCTATATTTAAGAAAATATTTCTATATTTAAGAAAGCGTTTCTATTTTTTAGGGTTATCGAATTTTTAGGGTTAATTTGAGAAAATTTTTCTATTTTTTAAGGTAAATCATTTTTTAGGGCAAAATTCCTAATTTTAAGTAAAAAAATTCTAAAAGCAAGTACCATTTTTACTAAAATATAGAAATTCTTTCTTGGATTTAAGGCGAGTTTAGTTTATGGCGACAATTTCTACATTTGAGAAACACTTTCTTGATTCAAGAAAAGTTTTCTTGTTTTGAGAAAAAAATTCTTTGAAAATAGAAATCTTTTCTTGGATTTAGAAAAAATAAAGTTTTAAGGCGAATTTCTAAAATTTAGGGTTAATTTTGCTATGAGTGTACTATGAGCAAAGTACACTATTAAACGTTTTGCTTCACTTAACCAAAAAACATTTTAAAAAGTTTAACGGAGGGGAATTTAGGGAATACCAATTACTTACATCGCTTAAGTCATTTTGAATAGATTCACAATCTACAACTGAATTAAATGACTCAAATATAAAAAAATGTGAATATTTTATGCACTGGTTTTAATCATGTATAACAAGAAAGCAAAACTTTCTTCGGGCGGAGCCAAAGTAGAAATACCCTTGCAGAATATTCTGTAAATTATATTCTCCAAAATTATTCATATGATGCATTCTTAACACTCATAAAAATCAAAACTTCCTAACTTTAAAAACACCAAAGTTATGGCAATTCCAATCGTTCAGTTGTATGGCAGCTATAGAATATATTCGGCCGATCATTATGAAATTTAGTATATCGGATTGATTGGCCAAAAATAAAACCGATAGAAAATCCCAACTTCCTAACTTAACAACCACCAAAGTTATGGCATTTCCGATCAATCAGTTATTTGGAAGCTATATGTTATAGTCGGGCGATCCTTATGAAATCTGGTAGGTCGGGTTAGTTGGCCGAATACAAAACCGATAGAAAATCCCAACTTCCAAACTTAACAAACACTAAAGTTATGGTATTTCCGATCAATCAGTTATATGGCGGATATATGTTTTAGTCGGCCTATCCTTATGAAATTTGGTAGGTCGCGTTAATTGGCCAAATATAAAACCCGTAGAAAATCCCATTTTCCTAGCTTAACAATCAGTTATATGGTAGCTATAGGATATAGTCGGCCGATCCAGGCCGTTCCGTCTTATGTACTGCGTGCAAAGGAAAGAAGGGTGTGTGCAAAGTTTCAATTTGATATCTTTAAAAGTGAGACACTAGTTCGCGTAGAAACAGACAGACGGACAGACAGACGGACAGACGGACATGCTTATATCAACTCAGGACAGGATCCTGATAAAGAATATATTTATTTATATGGTCGGAGATGTCTCCTTCACTGCGTTGCAAATTTTTGACTGAAATTATAAAGCTAATCTAACTTCATAAGTAATAGTTTGAGCAACAGCTCGTAAACCTCCTAACAAAGCATAATTAGAATTAGAAGATCAACCAGCTACTATAACTGTATAAACTCCCAATCTATTACAACAAAAAAAAAAATAGACCTCCTAAATTAAAATAATATAATTTAACAATAAATGGTAGACATAATCAAACAAATAAAGATAAAAATATAAAAAAAATTGGAGAATTATAATACCTTAAATAACTAGATAGTAATGGATAAGTTTGTTTTTTTGTAAATAATTTAATCGCATCACGAAAAGGTTGTGCAATTCTTATTAAACCAACTTTATTAGGACCTTTACGAATTTTGGATATATCCTAACACTTTACGCTCTAATAAAGTTAATAAAGCAACGCTTACTAATACTTAAATAATTAATAATAAACTTCCGATTAATGATAAAACGAATTCTATATAAAACAAGTACTATTTGTTATAAAAATTACATGTACATATAATTTCTACATTTTTTGCACTAATCTGTCAAAATAGTTATATTAAAAATATTAATATTTTAAAATATAATTATTTTAATATTTGGTCCTTGCGTACTAAAATAATATAATTTTTATACCCGTTACTCGTAGAGTAAAAGGATATATTGTATTCGTGCAAAAGTATGTAACAGGTAGAAGGAAGCGTTTCCGACCCTATAAAGTATATATATTCTTGTTCAGGATCACTAGCCGACTCGATCTAGCCATGTCCGTCTGTCTGTCCGTATGAACGCTGAGATCTCGGAAACTATAAAAGCTAGAAGATTGGCATTTTGCATGTAGATCTTAGGAGTTCCTACGCAGCGCAAGTTTGTTTCAAAATGGTGCCACGCCCCCTCTGACGCCCACAAGCCACAAGCTGTGGCCTCAGTTTTTATGCTATTATGAAATTTTTTATTGATATGTATTTGTTTCGTCAATACCTATCGATTGGCCTAAGCCTGTCTAGCGCCTACATTTCCGCCTTTCATGGCACAATAGTGGTTTTCATTTGTCAATACCGAACTATATCCCAAGAACTATGCAAATCAAATAAAGTTAGCCAAATTGGAGGTCTGAGTCAAACAATGGCTTATGTGTGTATGTATGTAAGCATTGCACTTAAAAACATAAACATAAACACAGCTGCTGGTGCAGGACAAAAGCTGCCTGCGCTAAAGCAGGGATGGTGCTGATGCTCGTGCTGTAAAGCTGCCAGCTCTAAGAGGTCGCCGAATTTAAATCGATAATTTGAACTTTTTGTCCTTTTTTCCTGTGGTCACTCTAATTCACATTATGATTATGCAAAATCTAAATCATTTCAAATGGAAGCGCGCATTTTGTCTTTTTTTGCTCCTATTCGAGCAGCGAAAAACATGCAAGAAGGCATATTTATATTAAGTTGTTTAGCTGAG
The DNA here is from genome assembly GCA_018153365.1 of Drosophila fuyamai. NCBI lineage: Eukaryota > Metazoa > Arthropoda > Insecta > Diptera > Drosophilidae > Drosophila > Drosophila fuyamai. The sequence goes on along the minus strand of JAECXW010000887.1, from coordinate 53,830 downwards.
TAACGGGTATCTAATAGTCGAGGCACTCGACTATAGCGTTCTTTCTTGCTTAAAGATATAAAACAAACCTGGCTTACACCGGCTTGAACTCAAATCATGTAAGAATTTAAAAGTCGAACAGACTTATAAATTGAACGGCTACACCCAAAACAAGAGAGAACGCTATAGTCGGGTGCCCCGACTATCAGATACCCGTTACTCAGGTAAAGGGAGTGCGAGGGAGATGGAGATAGAAACTTTGGTCACGCATAACTTTTTAACGAATGGTCCGATTTGAAAAATTTCTTCTACATTTCGATAGGTATTGATAAACACAATAAAACTGCATTTTTACTTTTCCGAAATATTTTAATTTTTAAAACCGTATATAAGCGATTGTGGGCGTTAAAGGGGGCGTGGCACCTTTTTGAAACAAACTTGCGCTGCGTAGGAACTCCTAGAATCTGCATGCAAAATGCCAATCTTCTAGCTTTTATAGTTTCCGAGATCTCAGCGTTCATACGGACAGACAGACAGACAGACGGACAGACAGACGGACAGACGGACAGACGGACATGGCTATATCGACTCGGCTAGTGACCCTGATCAAGAATATATATACTTTATAGGGTCGGAAACGCTTCCTTCTACCTGTTACATACTTTTGCACGAATACAATATACCCTTTTACTCTACGAGTAACGGGTATAATTATATCTTAATCCAACATCGAGGTCGCAATCTTTTTTATCGATATGAACTCTCCAAAAAAATTACGCTGTTATCCCTAAAGTAACTTAATGTTTTAATCATTATTACTGGATCAATTATTCATAAATCAATGTTTTTAAAAATTAAAAGTTTTTTAAATTTTAATATCACCCCAATAAAATATTGTAATTTATTAAAAGTTAATTAATCTTTATAATTCAAATAAATAAAATATAAAGATTATAGGGTCTTCTCTTCTTTTAAATAAATTTTATCTTTTTGACTTAAAAATAAAATTCTATACATTCTGTACATTAGACCTTCTAACCAAACTCTATCAAATGCTTTAGAGATATCTAAAAATATGGCAGTACAGTACTCTCGTTTTTCGAACGCGGTCCGAATTTCTGATGTTATCCGGTTGACCTGCTCAATTGTTCCGTGCTTTTCACGAAACCCAAATTGATGTGACGGAATTCCTTCCTGGATTCTTAGGTATGTGTTTATCCGAGTCAATAAGCATTTTTCAAAGAATTTAGATAAGCATGAAAGTAGTCTTATAGGTCTATACGACGTGGGAATTGTGTGGTCTTTTCCCGGCTTTGCTATCATTATTATTTTCCATCTCACTGAAAAGTGACCAAGTTTTACGATGGCATTAAAAAGCTGTGTAAAAACGGCGGAATATGGGAGCTTAATGATCATTTTGGGAGTTATGATGTCACAGCCCGGGTATTTTGGGATTTTTTATGGGTTTTATATTTGGCCAATCAATCTGACCTACCAAATTTCATAAGGATCGTGTTTGTAGTTTTATTTTTATTATTTATAGGAATGGTTGCCCCTAGAACATACTCTAGTGACGATAGGTTGCTAAACCAACACATAAATTGGTTTAACTCGGAGGGATCATGCGTATTAGGGCCAAAGACACAGCGATGCTCACTTGTAGAACGCAGAGTAGTTGAATACACAAGTATTGCTTGAGTACTGATTTTATTAGGGCACGTTTTCAGAGTCAAGGGGGGCACCATAGCAAAGAAGTGGTATGGAACTGTTAGTTAAAAATACATTGCATTGCTTATGTTCTAAGATATACAAAGGTACAGAATCATCATACTTGTCTCCCACACAAGGAGTTAATACGCTAGGGTTAGTAAAAATAGAAAAGGTAGCTCAGGCAGAGCTGGCGCTGCCCGTGAACATCAAGTGGCTTAGCGTCTCAAGTGGTACGCTAACATTGTCCCGGCCGTTGAACAGGCGTTCAACATCATCCAATGTTGATCTCAAAGGCATCGGATACAGGCGTCTTCTGGTGATGTCTTCTTGGGGAGTTGGTTAACGCTGGCCTCTCTGGTAAGTCGATGTCCTTTGACGATGGCGAAGTTAAATGATGTGATTTCTTTTGGAAACGTCTCCATACATAAAATATTATCACTCCAAGTGATAAAATTAGGGCGACATATGCACTTATGTGGTGATGTTGTAGATCGACGATCTCGTTTGGCATTTTTATTTTTATTCTCGGAATCAATTCTTTACTGAGCTCATTTAATTCATTATAACTTAGCTTCAATGAATTATTTGGGTGTGAAACTTAAGGAAGCGGTGTTAAAGATTCATTCAGACTGCCAAAGCGAGCATACGATAACTTCAATGTTCCAGTAAAGGTTACCTGTTGGCCAATTACGCTCAGAAAAGGATTTCTTAGAGTGCACTTCGGATCCAAGGATAAGAGTCCGATATTATCAATTGTAATTGTTGATAATTGATCATCACATACTGCGGATAACTCCATTGGTGATTTAATTGAAAATATCCATTGATTTTTTGTTCTTAATCTTTGCCATGAGAATGATTTCGTCGAACTTTTTGTTTGGCATAATGACGATGATTTGTTATTAAACATTTGAAACTCGCAATGATTTTCAATAGAAAACATGGATTGCTTATCTGAGCAAATATACTCTTCGTCATTAATTGAATTACAAAGATCAAATTCACTTGATGACATAGTAATTAATTGATCTCGATGTTGATTCACAGCCTTGATTGGAAATTCAATATCAAGGGAAATCATTTTATTTTTGATGATTACTGGTTTTGGGATCAAGTTATATATTTCAAATAACTGTGTTGATAATAATGGCAGTGTTAACTTAAAGATTACATAATCCTTTACCACCTTTGCTTCTGCCCTCATTAACTTATATAATTGAAGTATATCATCGTTGATGAGAGGGAGCATTTTTCCTTGAGGCATGTGAATTTGTAGTTTGTTTAAATGTTGTCGAAGTTGCTTGGGAGAAACGAGCAGTGGGCTAATTTCATTGTGAACATTGTCAGAACATGTGAAATCTCTGTTTGAATTCTTTGAAGATTTGCCGCCAATATGGATAATTGATTTGTCAATCACCATTGAAAGGCTTTGAGAGAATCTAGACGAGCATTGGCTATATTCTCCATTTGCTGAGTCATTATTTTAATCCTTTTATCGATGGTAGCTTCATCTCGTTTCATGATGTTTATCGTAGAATCAATTATTGAAGTCTGATTCTTAATTAATTCTAAAATGTAATCTTCATTCGATTTCACCTTTTGAATAGTTGATGACATCTTCTTGGCATACTCTGTGTCTAATACGCCAAATAAGCTGTTGGCAATATTTCTCACTATGTCCAAGGGAGAACGACGTATTCTTGACATGTGGAGTAAATCATTTTCAGTTTTTATTTCTTCGTAAACGTGTTGAAAATGGTTATATACAGCAGCACATGCTTGAACTGGTTGTATATGTGAGCACATTTGATCAACCTTAAGTGTTCCCGTGTAAAATGTCTTTACATCTTCGAGATACGGATTTAAATCATAATAAGCTATGATTGTCCAGTCTGCAGTTGCTAGTCGAGTAGATCCAATTTTCTCGTAATAAATTCCTGACCAAGAACCAAACCTAGTTATGTTAATCGGACCGGCGATGGCTAATGTTAATAGCAGCAGCAAGATTAATAATGGCATCGATATCATTGGTAAGGATGGGCTTTTTCGTATTTTTGGCTCTTGATCTTCTTTTGTTTTTCTCCTGGATCTTCTTGACGGAATAGTGGAGCAAGCTTATGAATTGCTCTTTTAAAGACTCCTGTTGCAGCAATGGGAACATTATTTGAAAAAGTAATTTTGGACGAAACCAGGTACATGGCACGCATTTCATAATTACGTTTCTAACCATATACATATTTTCCTCATGAAGTTTATGTAGCAGCATTTTTACTATGTTGTCATTGTATGGGAGTAAGTAGGGATTCATTGCTTCCCGGGAAATTGGGGCATTTTCCACCCTTGCTTCTACTCTTATGATAGAGTTTTCGTCCAAATGAAGATGAAGAGATGCGATTTTGCTGCTATTGGGTAATGGGCGATCGGGATGACGTCGAATGTGATTAAATTCATTTGTGAAATCAGCCTGTTGTACACAACGTATTATAATACGCCTAGCTTGTTCTAATTCGTCAAGCTCTAGTAAGACGGTTTGTTTTCTATTTTTACGATAACAAAATCGTAACATGTATGCTATTATACGTTGCAAGCGATTGAATGAATTTCCGTGTTTAATGCCATATATTTTTTTTCCAAGCAACACTGTTGCCGAAGTAACAATTTTTGTTTTCCGTTCCAAAGAAATAGTGTTGTCCTTTGGAGCTTTAAATAGAGCTGGCCATTTCTCTTCTGGTTCATGAAGAAACAGTGGTTCGTATAAACACAACGTATATGTACTTAATTGAGATGCAGTTATCCCTCTCGAGAGTACATCTGCAGCGTTGAGACTTGATGACACATGTCTCCATTGATTTGGACAGGTTGTATCTTGTATTTTCGACAACCTATTTGCAACGAATGTATGGAAATTCGATGCTTTTGGATTTATCCAACATAAGACGATGGTGGAATCTGTCCAGTAATGACATTTAATGGATTCTGATTTAAGATTCTTTTTCACCTTTTCAGCTAGCTCTGCACCTAACACAGCTGCACATAACTCTAGTCGTGGTAGGGTTTGCTTTTCAAGAGGTGCTACTTTTGATTTTGCGCATAATAGGCGCACAGTCGTTTGTTTGTTCTTATATATGGCTCTTATATAAGCCACAGCACCAAACGCTTTTTCAGAAGCATCCATAAATATATGGAGTTCTTGTTTTTGATATATTTTACCATCATAAATGTGTCGCGGAATAGTCATTTTATTTAAACACAGCAAGTCTTGTCTGAAGACCTCCCACCTTTCCTTTAGGGAATCTGATATCTCTGTGTCCCAATCTAGTTTAAGGATTGACAGATTTTGTAGAAATAAATTTGCTCTGATTATGACTGGAGCAAAAAGACCAAGTGGGTCAAAAATTTGACCCAACTCAGAGGCTACCACTCTTTTTGTAATTGTTTGAGTGTTATGTTCTTGAGCCTTTCCGCACAAATTGTCATCCTTAGGGCTCCAGACAATTCCCAAAGTCTTTACACTGGTATGTTCCAATGCAGTGCCAAGATTTATGTTGCTAGCAATATCTTCTGGTGAAAATTCCTTTAGCAGATGGTGTGAATTAGAGCACCATTTACTTAGTTTAAGTCCGCAAGGTAGCAAGATTTTGTTTAGTTCTTCTTGAATCCTTGCAGCATCTATAATTGTATCTGCTCCAGTTAGGCAGTCATCAACATAGAAATCATTTTTTTGTGGCAAGAAATGGAGCTGACGTTGTCCCATAAGTCACAGTTTTCAGCCAGTAATATTTTATTTCCTCGGACGGATTGTAGCGCCAAACAATCATTTGGTTAAATTGATCCTTTGGATTCATCCAAACTTTCCGATACATTTTTTCTATATCCGCCGTAAAAACATATTTGTGAACTCTAAATCTCAATAGAATGGCAAATAGATCACTTTGAACAACTGGTCCTGGATAAAGTAAATCATTTAATGATTTTCCTGTAGATGTTTTACAGGAAGCATCAAAGACTACTCTCAATTTTGTTGTAGTGCTTTCTGGTTTCAGAACACAGTGGTGAGGAATAAAATAATGATGTTTTGGTATTTGACTAGGTAATACTTGCTTCATATGACCTAGTTTTTCGTATTCGGCCATAAAATCGTTATATAATTTTTTAATGTCTGGGCTGGTTCTTCGTTCCAACGAAAGAAATCGCCTTGTCGCAATATCGCAAGACTTCCCCAGGGCTGAGGGATCTTCAGAATAAGGTAATCTGACAATTAACCTTCCATCTTGTGCGTGCTGAAGATTTTCCAAAAAATGCTTTTCGCAATGTCTTTCCTCTGGCGTCCGGTATTTTCTTATCGGTTCCATGTTGTCCAGTTTCCAAAATTTTTCCAACGATGATTTGGCTTCCTCGGCTGAGGAAACTACCATGCAATTTTGTGGCATTTTTGCACTCATGTTTACTTGCCCAGCAATTACCCAACCAAATTCGGTGTTCTGGAGAATAGGTTGGTCTGAATGAGACCTAATTTGTTCAGGCTTTATAACGGAAAAGTGATGTTCTGCGCCAAGCAATATATCAATTTTTCCTGGCTTAGCGAAATGTGGATCTGCGAGCCGGATATTTTTTGAGATTTTTAAATCAGCTACTTTTATTTGTTCCGTGGGCTGATCGGCCACAATATGAGGAAGAACAAAGGCTTTAACTCTTGTTTCAAACTCGCTATGTTTTGATTTAATTAAAACACTAACGCGTCCTTTACTTATTCGCGGCTGACCTCCAACTCCCTCAATGCGAAGGTTTGTTGGTTGTAGTTGCAACGATAAACGCTTAACAAGTGTTTCTGAAATCAGATTAATTTGTGATCCGGAATCGAGCAGTGCGCGAAAATCTCCTTCTTGATTATTAAGTCCTTGCACTATGACTCTAGCCGTTGCTAACAGTGTGTATTTGTTCTCACAACTGTTTTTCGTAGCAGCAGAAGCGGACGTTTTAGGTTCGGTATTTGGTTTTCCGTTACCTAAATGTAGCAATGTGTTGTGTTTTTTGTTACATTTTATGCATGTATATTTAGACATGCATTGCTTGGTCACGTGGTCTGCCTTAAGACAATTGACGCACAGCTTTTTTCGCTGAACCCAGGTCAGCCTTTCAGTAGGAGTTGACTCCTTAAATTTCTCGCATTTGTATATGCTATGCCCTTTTTGACAAAACAGGCATGCCAATGAACTTGTTGTTGCTGAAGCACTTGTTTTTTGTTTTTCTTTATGCATTTTTCCGCCGATGGCTTCAAGTGGGAGAAAACGTTGTTTGACTTTCCCTGGTATCTAAAATAGTTTGCTCATACAGTGTGTGTGTAAGCCGATCTAGTTTTCTTGTCATATGGAACAGAAGGACTGGATCCCATGTATCTGTTTTTATTCCAATATTTTTCAAGGCTTGCAAGGATTCATTGATATTGTCATGCAGATTTTTTATTTACTGAGAATCGTTCGTCACATTAGGGTGATCAAATAATTTTTCAAATATTGCAGTCGAAAGGACCCGCTTATTATTGAAACGTTCTTTAAGCATGGTCCAGGCAGTATCATAATTAACTTCTGTTAATTCTAAATGCCTAACTAACCTTTCTGCTTCGCCAGAAAGATTTGCTTTAAGATACCACATTTTTTGTATTTTTGGTATCGCTGATTCATGAACCATTTTATTAAAAATATCATGAAATTGTTGCCATAGATAGCTTCCATCAAACTTTGGAATGGAAACTTTTGGCAACTGTATCGAAGAGATTGTAGAAACCGCTTGATTGGTGGCTACTGAAACGGGGTCTGCATATGGATGGCAGAATTGCAACATAGCTTCTTCCGCTGAGATAAATCGCTCCATACTATAGCCCACTTCTTCAGGTGTTATACATAACTTGTGGATTTCAAAATGAAGACTTTCAATTTGTTTTCATAAATTATCAATTACCGATTTATAGGTAAATTGGTTTTCTGGTGCTATATGTTTCATGGTTCTTGACATAGATTCCAGAACTGCTGCTTTGGTGTCTGATCAGTTTTTGTATGTGATCCACCTCTTTTAAAGATGTTTCTTTTGTCGGTAACTGAAGAATTTTTGAGTTAAATTCTTCGATAGCTTGATGAACAATCGTCCGCATTTGATTGTAATACTGTTTTTCAAAATACTCATGCGGATGTGGAATACCCTTTAATGATTCTAGGATACTATTATTTCCTTGGTCGAATTTTTTCCAATGCTCTTCAGTTTGTTGTTTTCTGTCTTCAAAATACGACGCCTTTTCCTTTCGTTTGCTGGAATCCTTTTTGATGTTCCGTAAATGTTTGTAGTTTTATTTTTATTACTTATAGGAATGGTTGCCCCTAGAACATACTCTAGTGACGATAGGTTGCTAAACCAACACTTAAATTGGTTTAACTCGGAGGGATCATGCGTATGAGGGCCAAAGACAAAGCGATGCTCACTCGTAGAACGCAGAGTAGTTGAATACACAAGTATTGCTTGAGTACTAATTTTATTAGGGCAAAAGGTCGGGTTTATATACACGTTTTCAGAGTCAAGGGGGGCACCATAGCAAAGAAGTGGTATGGAGCTGTTAGTTAAAAATACATTGCATTGCTTATGTTCTAAGATAAACAAAGGTACAGAGTCATCATAATTGTCTCCCACACAAGGAGTTTATACGCTACCATAGTAAAAATAGAAAAGGTAGCTCAGGCAGAGCTGGCGCTGTCCGTGAACATCAAGTGGCTTAGAGACTCAAGTGGTACGCTAACAGATCGGTCGACTATATTCTATAGCTGCCATATAACTGAACGATCGGAAATGCCATGACATTGGTGTTTGTAAAGTTAGGAAGTTTGGATTTTCTATGGGTTTTATTTTTAGCCAATCAACCCGAACTACGAAATTTCATAAGTATCGGCTGACTATATCCCATAGCTGCCATATATCTGAACGATTGAAAATGCTATAACTTTGCCTTTTTTAAAGTTCGGAAGATGTGATTTTTTATGAGTATTAGGAATGCATCATATGAATAATTTTGGAGAATATAATTTACAGAATATTCTGCAAGGGTATATAAACTTCCGCTCCGCTCGAAGATAGCTTTCCTTTCTTGTTAGGAATGTTTTTGGTAATTCCAAAGTCTATTAAGTCGGGTAGTTTCTTGGGTCTGCCGGCCAGTATGTTGGTCTTCCAACATGGTCAAGCTTGTTCTTGGGTTTATATGTGCATTAGAAAGCTGTTTTCCTTTTGGAGTCACGAGATGTGATCCCCAGTTTGTGTGCTTGGCATTGCAGCCCCCTGCTGCTATGAAGTGGTCTCCTAATGAGTTAAAAAACTGGATAAACTCAACTTCAGCTATAGTGAAACGAGGGGGATCTATATTAGTAACAGTAATTTTATTAACATGTATTGGAGCCCGACCAGTAGAAAAACCTTATTTATTAATTGGACAAATTTGAACTTTTTTATATAATTTTTGTTTATCCTTTAGTTAGAAAATGATGAGATAATTTACTAAATTAATTAGTTAATAATAATAATGAGCTTGAATCAGCATATGTTTTGAAAACATAAAATATAATTAAATTTTCTATTAACTTTACTAAAAAAATCATAAATAAAATAAAAATAATTTTAAAACCAATAAAAAACAAGAAAAAAAAGCTAACTTGCAGAATATTCTGTAAATTATATTCGCCAAAAATATTTAAATGATACATTTTTAACACTCATAAAAATCCCAACTTCCCAACTATAAAACAAGAGAGAACGCTTGTAACGGCGCCTGTAGCGACTGGCGAACCAAAATTCAGCCTGGATGTCTACTACATAAGACTTACCTAAAACAAACCTTGACCGAGTGTTGCCACCTGACCCGATTAATCGATATTTCGAACAGCTGAGCCAGGATGGTTATGGAAAGTTCTAGACACCTATCGGTCGTCATATGATATAAGTTAACACCAGCCAACTGCCCCCTTCCCTATACCCCTCTCGAGCCCTACGACACCGAACACCGCACCATTCACCCTTCTCGGTTACCCACAAACTGGAACCCATTCCGTTCACCCTACTCAGTCATCAACAGCAACAATATTAAAGTGGCTATAATTCCAAGTGGCTGCAATAACACCGCCGAATTATGAAACCAGCGAACGCCAACGACGACAGCGATGCAACAACAGCGACCCAGCGACACAGCGACCCAGCGACCGAATCTCAACAACGTCGGAACGACAGCGACGGAACGTCAGCGATCGAATTGCATCGGCAATAGCGCAATAGCGAAAGAACACCGAGCGTCGGCTAGTTGCCTCAGCTATAGCCGCCGCTACCCCTACCCTTCGCCGAGCCCAGGCATAAGTGCAGCGTTAGCATCTGGAGTGGAGAAACACTTCGGGTCAGACACCCAAAACCGTTGGTGTCGGCTTGGATATTTCCGCAACCGCTCTGCCAGCGGTCTGCTGACGTCGCGGCGCTGCCCAAGCCAACAAGCCACCAAAATATAATTGTTAGAATTAATTCTATTTGTACCCCCGACCTGAACACTACAATATTTCTAAATAATAAAACCGCTTGTAACGAAAGAAATCGATTACAGTTTTATTTTAAAGTAAAATCGTTTTTAAATAAAAAAGGAAATAAGAAGGACGAAGGAAGAAGGACGAAGTAAGCAGGACGAAGGATCAGCAGGAAGGACAAGCATGAAAATAACATCTTTTAGGTAATATAAGGGGAATTATTCTCCCTCTGACCATGACTGGTCATAACTGGCGCCCGAGCAGTCTCCACTTCCCTGTGGAAGTGGAAGAAACCCCCCCAAAAAAGAAAAAAAAGAAAAGGAAAGGGGAACAAATTCAGAATATGGTGTAGTGTGTGTAAAACTAAGTTAAGTAAAATTTAAATAAAGGAAAAATGTTACTTGTGTGAAGAAAAAATATTGAAGTGAAAATATTAAAATATTGGTGAAAGTTACACAGTTATCCGCTGCGGTGGGGGTGCTGCCGTTCAGAGCTGCCACTCCCCACGGGCGCAAAAAAATTGTGAATAAAAAAATCGGTGAACCTGCCGCGGCGATTTGTCCACGCACACTGTTGCGCGGCATATTCGCGGGCACAAATAAAAAACCGAATTAACAAAAAAGAAGGCAATAGTCCGCTGCGGCGATAAGTCCACCCCAATGGGTAGCTTATTCGCGAGCGTAAAAAAAATTGCGATAAATCATAATAAAAAAACAAGATAACCGCTGCGGCAATTAATTTGCGAGCGGAAAAATTATTTAAATAAAAAATATAATAAAAAAATATAATAATAATCAAAAACCAATATTTTAAAAACTGTGTGTGGCAATCTGCTGGAAAGGCTAACGAATGTGGAATGCATTCAAAAAAGCTGCCCAGTGGATTGTGTGGCAACCGTACCTTAGTAGGCGAAACGCCAAAACGGACAAATACGGACCATCGCGCCTATTAACACACTTACCAGATAAGAGAAAACACACAAATAAAAGATAAGGAAAAAATAAACCGCACACACACCAAGAAATCTGACCAAAATTTTTTTTTAAAAAAAAACAAAATTATACGAAAAACTAATTCTTATTTACTTTCAGAATAATAACCTTGTAAGAAGGAGTCTAAATAAACAACATTGAACAATTCCATTAAACACAAGCCAAAGAGGCCAATAAAAAGGATAAAAGGGTGAGTGAAACAATTTTATACACATATTTCCCTATTAATAAAAATAAAGAAAAATCGAAAATACAGTTAAAAAACAAATTCCTACAAATAAGTTTATCAAAAAAAAAAAACCAAAAAATATAATTTAGAAATTAAATTCTTACAAATAAAAATTCATTTTACTATCTAATAAAAATTTGAAAAAGCTATTTAAACATAATTTTGATAACAATTTAAATCCAAGAAATAAATCTGTTGCCAACCATCCCACTTCGACCCGAGATAAAATAAAAACTTAAGACTCCCCATTAAACCATATTCAACAAAAAAATACCCTTTTACGATTCAAAATGGAGGAAATGAAGGAGGTACTAAACCGACTTGACTCCACTATTGCGGCCTTAACCACACAAATGGTGGGCATGAAGGAGGATGTTAAGAAAATGGGGGCTAGGGTAAATGTTCTCGAAACCGACCTCGAGCGGCGTAACCCAGTAGCAAATATACCGCTACCACTAACGCGCCCTCGTACAGAGTACGAACTTAAAGAGTCTTCGGCAGTGCCGGATTGTGTAAAAGAACTTCTAACTTTCGAGGGGGATTCCGAGAAGTATGTTTCTTGGGTTAATAGGGCCCAATCAATTGTTAACGACTATGAAGTCATCCGGGAGAAACCCTTGTATAGGTCAGTTCTCGTCCAAATTAGGCAGAAGATTAGAGGCAACGCCGATATGGCGCTTAATGCCTACAACGTAAAGGATGATGACTGGGACGAAGTTAAAAGGGTACTAGCGCTACACTATGCCGACAAAAGAGATGTTGGTACGTTGGAGTATGAGCTAACCCAAATGACCCAGGGCAGTCAGAAATTAGAGGACTTCTACCTTAAGGTAAATAACCATATCTCCCTAATCATGAATAGGATAAAAAGCATGGGTTACTCCACGGAGATAACAAACGCTTTCCTTGCTGGGCAAAGGGACAAGGCTCTCAACGCCTTTATTAGAGGGCTAAGTGGCGACGCGTCTAGGCTTTTAATAATACGTAAGCCTGCGGACGTCCATGAAGCATACTCCATTTGTGTGGAGTTGCAGAGAATGGAACCAAGGAACCCTACACCTAGAGCGCCCTTATTTAAACAAACCTTTAACCAAGGTTACCAAGGCTATAGACAGCCCAATTCACCGAGATTCCCTCAGCCACATCAAATTAATTATAGGCCACAGATGAGTCCAGGTCACAACTATGCTCCAAGTGGAAGCATACAGGGCCCACCAAGATTTCAGGGGGCTAGACCAGCTATTAAATATGAGCCGAACCAATCAGGTCAGAGCTATAGGTCCAATTTCAACTCGCGTCAAGGAGAGGCCGGCGGCATCAAACGAAGCCCGAGCGCTAACTCCAACTTGAATCCCTTCCGTAAAGCACAAAGACTTTACAATATACAGTCCACTTCATTTTCGGACCCCGCCTCCAATGAATACTACCAACAAGAGTCTGGTAACGAGGCTGAGGAATTATCGGACCCACCTCAAGGGGTAGAACATTGTTCCCCCGTACAAGAAGTAGCCTGTGTTAGCGATGGGGAATCAAATTTTATGACCGACGCCTCTCTAGTATACCATACATAGAATATGGGACTAGAAATGGGGCTAAGTTACAATTCCTCATAGACACCGGCGCTAATAACAACTTTGTAAGCCACAAAAATTCCGCCGGTTCCACAACGTTATCTACATTACCTATTGTCACAGACAGGTACAATAACTCTGTCCACTCGGTGACGAATAAAAAACCCGTAGATTTTTTTTTTTCAATCGTACCTCTAGAATAAATTACCAGGGTTTGGCCAATTTCAAAGAGCAAACTTTTGAAGATATTCGAGGTCTCATAGAACATAAACAAACACTGACCAACAATGGGCGCAATAAAAATAGAAGCGACACAATTTCTTACGAACAAGGTGACACGGTATATGTCGCCAACAAACAGATTACAAAAGAAAAGCAGCGATTCAAGCCTGAAGAGGTTCAGGATGACCGTAGAGTCACTATAAAAACAAGATCGGGAAAAATTTTTCACAAATCTCATTTAAAAAAGTAATTTGGGAACTCCTAAGGTAAAATTTTACTCTCGATCTCCAGACCGGGACGGCTGCCAGCAGATTGTTTTAATTTTTTTACAACTGTTTCACAATAAAAACATAAAGGGAAATGTGTATTAAATGTTTCACTAACTCATAACCTCCTTCAAAAACCAATTAAAAAAACTAAAATTTTTTTAGCACTTAAGAAATATAAAAGAAAATAGTTAAGCAACACTTAGATTAAGAAGAAAAATATACTAAAGGATAAAGAGTAATGATAAGACACAAGAAAACACGAATACAAACACCTAGACTAAGAAAGAATAACGACCTAACTATAAGAATCTACATTTTTTATTTTAACCTTTTGCTGACACTATAAGCGCGTCCGCAATCTATGTGGCGGCAACCCTTCATATTTTTAAATATGATTCACCGGTCGTCCCCTTACAACAAGGCACCGTCTGGAGAACCAATGGCGTCTTCAAACTGGCTCACATCATAAGTTTAGGGCGCATGCAGCAGCTCATCGACCAGATAGCAGACGAAGCGAAGTTAATCACGGACCAACGGATCGGTGCTTTGGTGGACCACTATCTGCAACAGGCTTCAGAAGGGATCTCGCGCACGAATAGCGCACCGTCACGAAGGCAACGCTCGATCGACTGGCTAGGATCAGCTTGGAAATGGGTCGCGGGATCACCGGACAAATCGGATTGGAATGCCATTTTGAAAGAAGAAGACAGCCTGGCAAGGAACAACAACCAACAAATACGGATCAACAATAAGCTATTTGACTCAGCACAAGAATCAATCCAGAAGCTGAATGACGTAATAGGGACGGTCAACGCAATAGAAGGGGATTTCCACGTGACGACAGCCATTCTCCACAAAGCAATCATAATTGCGGACCAGGTCAACGAGATACTGAGAGCCTGCCAACTAGGAAAGACTGGAGTGGTCAACACAAACCTCTTGGACCACGAGGAGGTCGACACGATTCTGGCAGAGGTGGACAGCCTCCCGTATCAAAACGTCGTGGAAGCAGTTGAGTTTTCCCGACCTACAATCCTCACAAACGGGACTACTCTCCTGTATATCCTGGCAATGCCCAAAGTAGTGGACAGGAGATATCGACTGATGAAAATTTACCCAACGACATCGGATGGTAAACAAGTGGTACTGAAGTACACCACACTGGCAATGGACAGCCTGGAAACAGTTGTATACCGAGATTGCTAAAAGGAGGCCAAGCCGAATGTGACTACCTGAGGACTAACCAGGAAACAGTGGAACTCATCGACGACGGGACAATCTTTCTTACTAACTTCAACGGATCGGTATCGACTCCGATTAAGAAACACCACTTGGAGGGTTCGTACATCGTACAATTTGACAACGAAACAATTATGATTGGTGACCGGAACTACAGCAGCTACTCGTCAACACACCTCATGGCAATGCCAGCCGTATTAACCCAAATAAAAACCACGGGTTACGAGCTTTCGTTGAAGTACGTCCACGAATTCAGCATGGAAAACCTGAAAAGATTATCAGTCATGTCCAATGAGATTTTGATATCTTTCTCAGTAGAAATAGTCATAGCCCTCTCCATAATGACAGCAGTATACCTCGTTTGGAAAAAGGTAACATCGACCAAAGGAATTCCTAAGCTGCGAGACCCGCCTGGAAACCTGGAAGCGCGGAGTACGCCGGAACCTGCAATCAAGGCCTAAATGATCTGTGGGACACAGATCTTGTGGTGGGGAGGAGTTAACACCAGCCAACTGCCCCCTTCCCTATACCCCTCTCGAGCCCTACGACACCGAACACCGCACCATTCACCCTTCTCGGTTACCCACAAACTGGAACCCATTCCGTTCACCCTACTCAGTCATCAACAGCAACAATATTAAAGTGGCTATAATTCCAAGTGGCTGCAATAACACCGCCGAATTATGAAACCAGCGAACGCCAACGACGACAGCGATGCAACAACAGCGACCCAGCGACACAGCGACCCAGCGACCGAATCTCAACAACGTCGGAACGACAGCGACGGAACGTCAGCGATCGAATTGCATCGGCAATAGCGCAATAGCGAAAGAACACCGAGCGTCGGCTAGTTGCCTCAGCTATAGCCGCCGCTACCCCTACCCTTCGCCGAGCCCAGGCATAAGTGCAGCGTTAGCATCTGGAGTGGAGAAACACTTCGGGTCAGACACCCAAAACCGTTGGTGTCGGCTTGGATATTTCCGCAACCGCTCTGCCAGCGGTCTGCTGACGTCGCGGCGCTGCCCAAGCCAACAAGCCACCAAAATATAATTGTTAGAATTAATTCTATTTGTACCCCCGACCTGAACACTACAATATTTCTAAATAATAAAACCGCTTGTAACGAAAGAAATCGATTACAGTTTTATTTTAAAGTAAAATCGTTTTTAAATAAAAAAGGAAATAAGAAGGACGAAGGAAGAAGGACGAAGTAAGCAGGACGAAGGATCAGCAGGAAGGACAAGCATGAAAATAACATCTTTTAGGTAATATAAGGGGAATTATTCTCCCTCTGACCATGACTGGTCATAACTTATATATTTCCGCCAAAAGCCTAGCTGGTATATATCTGATTCCGGTTACGATCTTCTTATTTCAACCTGCAAATGAGACAGACGTGCCAGCAGCTTACAAATTTCCCTGTGTTAAAAGGCTATAAGCCGAAATATCATATTGTGAGTGGCATCCAGTATTCTAAGTGCGATCCAGCAACCAGTGCCAGCCACAAATATCGCCCAGTGAAGTTCGCAGTAAGTGCACTTGCATTTGGCTTAAATTTGTTGCGTGTTTGACCTACAACCTAAATTTACTACAGGTATTAGAAATTTCTGGTGGAAACCGCAGTCAGCATTGCTGCAAGTTGCCGCCGAAGGCGCAACATATTGATTCGGCCAATTAACTGGAGGATTTACCGCCACACAAAAGCCAAAAAAATATCAAGTTACGTGGCACAATCGCTAGGTATGGTTTGCATTACCCTTTTGGTTGCCACATCTGTAATTAATTGAATTGAAATCGCTAGGTTGTGCCGCGGGAGATGATTTGGAGTGATCAGTAACCAGCAATAACCTCCTTATCTACGAGGCAAATATGTGATATTCGAAGTGTAGACCTTGCAGAGCGACCTGAAGACCACAGGGCAGTTTAATTCAACGACATAACCTGGCCCGAGGTCCAACGCGCCGCGCATCCGTACAATAGCTAAGTTTCGAGGGATGTGCGCATCCATCTGTGAGGCTGCCGAGGGACAAATAAATCTAGAAAAGCCCGGAGTTTAAATCCATTTCTTTGTCAAAGCGCCGCGTGTGTAAACGGTCCTAACCTAGCTTTGCATATCGACCGGTAGGGCTTAACCTTAATGCCTGTAAAACCTAGCCTCGTGATCAATCAGTTTCATCTGTCTACGTACAAGTATAGGGCTAATTTAATCTCAACCAAGCCTGACTTAAGAGATCAAAGAGCTTTTGCTTGAAGAAAACCAACGCGTGTCATAAAACTAAAAAAAAACAAAAAAAATTAATATGAAAAGAAATGCCATGAAATCCAAGATATTTAAATCGTAATAAGTTTTCGGGCTGCCAGGAGGCTACGTCATGTTGAGAGTCAATTATATAAAGTAAATTTATATAAGAAGTTAATCGAGTCTAAAGTAATAAGAAAAGCCAAGAAGCGGTATTAATTTAAGAAGCGCTAAGTTTTTGTATGTTTTTTTTTTTTTTTTTTTTTTCGCGCGGAGTCCCACGGCCCACTTACCCGCCCAACCGACCGAGGGGCGCAACCGTGTATCGTACGGCACGATTCGCGATAAGATAGACGCGAGATAGGAAAAATAAAGGTAAAGGTCCGGGGAAAAAAGTAATAGTTAGATCAATCTTGTGCCAATGAAGCAAGTATTAATCGTTTTAGGAGCGGCAGAGAGTCAAGATTTGATATTACAGGAAAAAGTCTATTATAGTCAGAACATAATACTCTGAAAGGCTCATGCAAGGCATAGTTAGATCTACAATGATTTAAAGTTAGGGGAATATAATTTCTGGTTAATCTGCTTGGCACAGAAAAGTTTAGCCGACTTAACAAGTCGGGGCAGTCAATATCACCATGTATAAGGTTATAAATAAAGATAGTACCAAGCATCGTTCTACGGTTGGCTAGGGATGGTAAATTAATCAAAAGAAGTCTACTAGAATAAGAAGGTAAGATAAGATTTGCATCCCAGTTTAGGCGCCGTAAAGCAAAAAGAAGGAAGTTTTTTTGTACAGATTCAATACGACCAATATGTATTCCGTATTGTGGACTCCAGACGGGAGACCCATACTCCAGAATCGGACGGACTAGCGAAATATATAACGTTTTAGTCAAATAAGGATCATCGAATTCTTTTGACCACCTTTTAATAAATCCAAGCACTCCTCTGGCTTTATTAACCATGGACGAAATGTGATTAGAAAATTTTAGTTTGGGGTCCAAGAGAACGCCAAGATCGTTTACAAGAATTATTCTATCCAAAGAGCTGCCACTTAACGTGTAGGTCGCGTATATCGGATTGGCCCGATAAAAAGTCATCAGCTTGCACTTGGAACCGTTTAAATTTAGTAAATTATCTCGGCACCAGTTTTGAAAATTATCTAGATCGGATTGCAAGTCTAAATGGCAGGAAATGTCCTTATACTGCAGGCACAACTTAACATCATCTGCGTACATAAGTACGCGAGAATGACTTATAATTGAGGGAAGATCATTAATAAATAATGTAAAAAGTAACGGACCCAGATGGCTCCCTTGTGGGACACCGGAGGTAACACGGAGAATTTCAGAAATTGAATTTTTAAAAAGGACCCTTTGTGACCTGCCATTCAGATAACTTGAAATCCATTTAAGCAGATCAACTGGAAAACCTAAAAGGTCAAGTTTTTGAATGAGAAGTAAGTGATTTACAGAGTCAAATGCTTTACTAAAGTCAGTGTAAATGACGTCTGTTTGAAAACTACTATTGAAGCCATTTATCACTAATGAAGTGAGCTCTAGAAGGTTTGTGATTGTGGATCTACGTTTAATAAATCCGTGTTGACACGGAGAAATGATTGATCTGCAAAGGTGCTGCAAATGAGGAGTAATAATTTTTTCAAAAAGCTTAGGAATAGCTGACAACTTAGAAATACCTCTGTAGTTACTGGCTTCTAACTTGTTACCTTTTTTGAAAAGAGGAATAACAAATGATTCCTTCCAAATATTTGGGAATTGGGAGGTTTCTATAGATAAGGTAAACAACTTGTGAAGAGGTTTGCACAGGGCCTTAGCGCAATACCTAAGCACGCACCCAGGAATACCATCGGGCCCTGGCGAATAAACAGGTTTAATACGAATAAGATCCAAAAGAAGAGAGCTTTCTGTTAAAGTGGGACAGAATATGAGGTTTGACTTGGATATGTTGTAAGAATAAGGCTGTGATGAATAATCTAAAGTAGAGTAAGTCGTTTGAAAAAATTGGGCAAATAGATCGGCTATTGCCTGATCTGTGGTTGCCGTCATGTTTTCGAACGATAGCGAGGAAGGAAAGGAATTAGATTTACGCTTGGTGTTAACAAAATTTTAAAACTGTTTCGGGTCCTGAGAGAACTGGACCTTACAACGGTTTAAGTAACTGTTATAACACTGAGCATTAAGCACGGTAAATCTTGACCGAGCACTTAAATATCTAGTAAAAACAGATTGAGAACCGGTATTTTTATATTTCCTAAAAAGTCTGGACTTTACATTTCTTAAGTGTGTCAACTCTTTGCTAAACCAAGGTGATTTATTGGAAGTTGACGGATAGTACCACGGAACACAGGAATTAAAAAATGAGTTTATTGCAGTGTAAAAAACGTTAACTGCATCGGACATATTAATGCATAGGTAAAGATCAGACCAATTAAAGCCAGAAATAAAAGTATTTAGCCTCAGAAAGTCTGCCTTGCGAAAACAATGTATTCGTTTGGATTTTTCTGATTTTTCTTCTATAACTCTACCCGTATCAAATGAAAGTTCGAATGTTGGGTGATATGGATCTTCAGGTTGCGTGAGTGGTGCTACTCTGGACAGAAACACACCTTCAGGATTTGATACAAAACACAAATCAAGTAGGCGACCTAATGAATTTCGAACATGGTTTACTTGAGATAGAGATATGTCAAGCAGGCCATCAATAAAATCATGCTGTACTATAGGTAGTAAGACATTCGATCCATCCTCAGTGGACCAAGTAACTCCAGGTATATTAAAATCACCTAGAACTATCAACTGATCCCTATCGGAAAGCTTATTTGCAACGGACTTAATGACGGATAGGTGATTTAAATAATCAGGAAGTTCAGACAACGGCGGAATATATGAGCAGGTTATGTATATAAAGTTACCAGGAAGCGATAACTTTACACAAATAAATTCAATAGTATTGAATTCATCAAAAAATAACTGCTCAGACGGGAGGTTTGAATCAACTCCAATTAAGACTCCACCTCCCCGTCTAGAGGGACGGTCATACCTATATATTGTGTACTTACCTGGAAAAACTTCGGAGCTAAAGATCTCCGGCTTTAACCAGGTTTCTGTGAACACAATAATATGAGATGCAAAGGAAAGGCTATCGGAATACAATTTAGTAAGTTTGCTGCGCAAACCTCTTGCATTCTGATAGGAAAGTAGGAGGTTAGAAGTTAGTTTTTTGAAATTGGTACACTGGTTTGGCCTCGACTAGGAAGTTTTACTCCCACGGGCCCCTTCTTCTTTATCTTAGCCTCGAACTCTTTTACAACCATATTATCCGGCCAAAAGTCGCCCGAGCATATGGCTTCAAAAAGCTCGTTAGGGACAGTTATCTTGAAAGATGAAATGTCTCTAGCATAAGAAAACTTAAACTTTTCCACCTTTACACTATTACAATCGGCTTTAGTTTTGTCTTGAATATAAGACAATACATCAGAAGATGTTTGATCAGGGGAAAGCCGAGAAACGAAAATTTGTTTCTTGAGTGGAACCACTGAAAGGGATTTTGGTGGAGCAGACAATGCTTCTGCCAAACCAACTTGAGCCGGTTGTCCGGACTCAGTAGTCCCTTGTGGAGGAGATGCTATATTCTGAGAGATAGGTGGATCCACTAATTGTGAAACCACTACGGACAAATCGGAATTCTTAGAAGTCCCTGGTTGCATGCATTCTGAAACGGATTGTTCGGATACCGAATCTTTTTTAGCTGCCGATCTTAGCAACATTTGAGGGTTTGCTGAAATCGGCTGCTGATCCGCCGGAATGCTCTGTTGTTCTTTTGATTTCGGTTGCGGGGTGTTCCCCTTTTGCTCCTTACCACCAGCGGCCTTTTTGCGCTTAGGGGACTCTTCTAATAGCTTACGACTATTAAACTGCGAGTCCAGCGCAGAGAGGAGATCATCAGCTCGGCGAAAACTATCTCTAGCAACACCGAAACAGCTAATCAGCCCCATCAGGCCGCCTTTAGTTTGGCGCATGAACGATTTCATCTCGTTCGCAACCTCGACACAAGCATCACAACAAAACTGCAAATTGGGCCCCTTCGATAGGTCATCACTTGTCCGGCCAGTAAAACCGGCGCACTTGGTGTGCACCATATTTTCACACAACCAGCAAGTCATATTCGACTGGTCAGCCCTGATTACGAGGCTGCATTTCTTGCAGAAGCAGACTAAATTTTTATTATTCATTGTATTTATTGGGACCACTGTACCAAGAAAGCGAATTGAAATTTATAAGCGAGCAGTTATAAGTACCGCAAGAGCGCAGAAACTGCACGCTTAGAACTTTCAAAGCAAAAAGAGAGCAAGAGAGCGGGAGCGTAACTAAGTTAAAGTGCATGCACAAAAGAGAAAACGGTGTAGATAAAAGAAAAGAAAACACAGATAAGAATTACGAAAATAAAACAATTATTTAGTATCAAATACAAAGTGCACTCGCGAAGCGAACGGAGTTTAAATTTACATATGTTTGAATAACGCGGAAGAAAATTAAAATTGTTAACACCCACCGATGGGAATAAACGAAAACAAAATACAAAATTCGAAGCGCAGAAAAAAAAACACGACCGTTCACTTTGAAAGTCAGAGACGATTGAGAAAATATGTTACTTTCTTTTTAAATTAATCGAGAAAATGCGTTTAAATCGGTACTGGTTAGGGAAATTTATTCGAACCGTTCGCGTATCCCAGAGAAATGAGTGAAAAGTATATTTTTGGTTTAAAAATCCCCCACAGCGAGAAATATCGCCTTTATCTAGATTACAGCCAACTCATCCCGTTCGGAGATTTATCTTCAACGTCGGAGGAAATGCCGTGAGTCACACCTAATAAACCCTTTCATTATGCCTTTATATTTTTATACAAATTTCTCGCCGATTCGTGAAGTGAACAAAAGTCATACAAACATAGCCACTCCGATCTTTAAAAGTATAAAATTAAATAAATTCTTTATAAATTGATTAACACGAAATGTAGATAAAATCGGATGTGAAAGCAAATTTCTGAATGAAGCTAACTTAAATTACAGTCGCCGATTGTTGACTCTTAGAGTCTATATTGTTTTAAATTTGAATTAAAAAATTTTTTTTTTTAGAATGTCTCTCAAAGAAAACCTGAGACTAAATAACATATTGAATTCCTAGAACTAATACAAAACTATTTCTTTAACAATACCTAAAGCAAATGAAAAACTATTTCTTTATGATAAAATTAATATCGATTAAATTCATTATATATTATTATTATTATATTATCTTTTATCATATATATCATTATGAATATTACCTCGCTCTACTTTATCATCTGTATAAATATACTTCTTTTGTAATAATTACTTATCGCTATGCAAAGAAAATTAATTAATAGGGTAAAATTAAATAAAACCATGTATATCTGAACAACTTGAACTGAATTAAGCTGATGATTTCTCGATCGTAGGGTAACAAGGGGTCACCGAAGCCATGCTTTAAGGTGGGGATCATAGGTTGGGAGGGCCATACGCGACCACAATACCTCTCTTATCGCTAGCACGCTCAATTCCAATCTTAGTAATAATAATATGTGGTCAGTTGGCGAATCTGTAGGCGCAAGACCTCCACCCCCAAAGCCGACGACCGTGTGCCGGATCCTATAGCGTGCCCCGCAACTGCAGATTCCCGAGTTCGTCTGCCACATCCAGTCGTTACACGTTACAGAGATAATTCATTATTATTAATAAGAAAAGGTGGCGCCCAACGTGTGGGGCCTTAGTGAGTACAGTAGTCACTCATTAAGACTCACCGATAATTAAATTTGAATTCTTTTCCATATTTCTTTAATTTCAACTTTCACTTTCCTTACTATACAAAATACCTTTCTTGGATTGTCAATTCTTTTGGAGAACAGAGACAAAGAACATTAGTTTTCTTTCTGGCCAAAATTAACAATCAGAGTTAGGATTTTCCTTTATTTAGTCCGTGATGTTTAGAAAACTTAGTCCGAAGAAAATGCAGAATGTATCAAACTACGGTAGATTTTCTGACCCTTTCTGATTTACTACATCATTGTCTTAACTACACTTTGTAAATTAAATAGTTTTATAGACTCAAGCGTTTCGGAAAAGTGGTACACTATCCACGAAGGACCTATAGAAGTTTTATTTCGTTTAGCCTTAGAGGGATTAAATTTTTTTTGTGTAGCAGGAATACAGCAGTATTGGTTTTCGAACTATACTCTGTCCGCAATACATTTTTAGAAAAATTTAACCACCTCCCTACTTGGATTTAATTTTAAGTATGAAAACGAGAAGTCCACTTTATCTGTCTCCTATAATTTTTCCGAGAAAGTTTAGCAGTTATAATATATATTTATCCTACGATACGGGGAACATCAAGCAAAAAGTTCAGTTTTACTTCGGTGTAAATAGACCCGACAAGGTCGTTCACATTTTAAACGGTTGGAAGATTAAATATTCGGGAACAGGAGTCTCAGTAGATAACTTCATTTGTAGAGTTGAGGCGCTAACGCATCAAACATTAGATGGAAATTTCTCGGTCCTTTGCAAGAACGCCAGCGTTCTCTTTGAAGGCAAAGCCAACGATTTTTTTGGCGTTACCATAAATCGGTAACCGAAGTCCGCTGCGATAGGCTATGTTCGGCTTTGCGTATGCAATTTCGTCAGACAAGAGATGATATTGACATCGAGGAGTTAATCCGAAACAGAAATCAGAAGCCTAATGAAACATTTGATATCTTTTACGATAGCGTAAACATTTTAGTCGATCAACTCGAACTACCTTGGAGCTCGCGAAAACTTGTCCGAGTTCTCAAGAATAATCTAAGGCCTGAGATACGATATGAACTACTGAATGTCGATATCTCAACAGTCTCTGAGCTAAGAGGATCTTGTCGCCGACGCGAAGCTTTCCTCGACGACGTTAAACGAGCGCACGGGTATAGTAGAGGTAACCCATTTAGACGCGAAATATCGGAACTGATTCCAGAATCTGATTCTCATAAAGGTTCTGAATCGGAAAACGATCTAGAAGTAGACGCGTTTACCTTAAAATGCTGGAACTGCCGCAAGGAGGGACACGTTTACCAGGATAGTTTAGCCGATAAACGACTTTTTTGTTACGGCTGTGGAGCAGATAACACTTACAAAACCAATTGCGTAAAGTGTACAAAAAACTCCAAGTCCGGCGCTTCGAAGTTGCCGTACAGACCGAAAACTTCGAATACCTATCGCAACCAGTCAACAATGACCGATTAGACGTGGATGCACCATTCATGGCACCACAAAGTATCCCTGACGTTGCAAAAGGCAATGGCAGCTCTTTGCTGCATTGTAAAGTTAAAAATTTACCTGATATTTTACATTCAAAACTTTGTCACAACCCGCCCTTGGAAAAATTCAAGTCTCGGAGTTCTAGAAGAATTAAATCGTTTTGGCAAAACGTTAGAACCTGTCGGTTGGGATTGAAATATAGTTGTTCTGTTCCGATAGAAACAAGAGATCCTCGACCGTTTTTGTCAATACGCTTATTAGATCGTACCGTGTACGGTTTACTTGACTCCGGGGCATCCATAAGTTGTTTTGGAGGTGATTTAGCTAGAGAACTCATGAAGAAGGATAATGCTTACAAGTCGTTAAACGTTAGTGCTACCATGGCAGATGGAAGCCCACAACGAATAGTAGGCAAGATGAAGGTGGACATAGAATATGGAAACATTTAAAAGTCTTTAAACATTTATATTGTTCCATCACTAAAACAAGATCTCTACTTGGGGATAGATTTTTGGAGGTTGTATGATCTTCTTCCCAAAAATTTGAATATATCCGAGCTGCAATCTAGCAAAGCCAGCAGCGAGGTCAAGGTAGATCAGCACGACTTGTCTGAGGCAGAAAAGTTCAAATTAGCTAATGTAATCAATTCGTTTCCTTCTTTCACCCAGGAAGGTCTTGGCCAGACAAGTTTAATTACACATAAAATTGACGTAAGTAGTGCCAAGCCAATTAAACAGCGACATTTCCCTGTCTCACCTGCCGTTGTACGCAGAGATAGACAGAATGTTGCAATTAGGGGTTATTGAAGAATCAGAAAGCGCCTGGTCTTCTCCTATAGTCATGGTTACTAAACCTGGCAAAGTGAGGATTTGTTTAGATTGCCGAAAGGTCAATAGTCTCACAGAAAAAGACGCCTATCCTCTTCCCCAAATTAGCGGTATCTTAAGTCGGTTGCCAAAAGCCGAATATATTACCAGCCTCGATTTGAAAGACGCCTATTGGCAAGTGCCGTTGGAAGTCCAATCCAGAGACAAAACGGCATTCACAGTCCCCGGTAGGCCACTCTACCAATTCAAAGTAATGCCTTTTGGGCTTTGTAATGCCACAAGCACAATGTCTCGCTTGATGGACAAAGTTGTCCCAGCGCATCTCAGGAACGAGGTATTCATATACTTAGACGACCTTCTTGTAGTATAGTCAAAGTTCGATAATCATCTTGACGTACTTAGGGAGATCGCAGTTCACATCAAACGTGCAGGATTGATAATCAATATTGGCAAAAGTCATTTCTGCATGCGACGTGTAAGATATTTAGGGCATATCATTGGCGATGGCGGAATTGGGACAGATCCTGAAAAGGTGAAAGCAATTACCGAGTTTCCTGTCCCGAAAACCCTTCGAGGTTTGAGGAGTTTTATGGGATTATGTGGTTGGTACCGCAAATTCGTTCCGAATTTTGCCTCTCTCGCTTCGCCTTTAACCGATTTAATGACGACTAAACAAAGGTTCAGTCTAACTCCAGAAGCACTGGAAGCTTTTAAAATCTTGAAGAGTCGTCTCAGCGAAGCTCCGGTGCTATGCAGCCCGGACTTTTCCAAACCGTTCGCTATTCATTGCGATGCTAGTAAGACTGGTGTCGGCGCGGTGCTGGTACAGGTGTCTCAGGAAGGACACGAACGTACTATAGCCTTTATTTCAAAAAAACTTAACAGAGCTCAGAAAAGCTATACCGTGGCCGAGCAGGAGTGTTTGGCGGCGATAGTAGCCTTGAAGAATTTTAAAGCTTACGTGGAAGGACATGATTTCACGATCATTACCGACCACGCCTCGCTTAAATGGCTTATGTCTAACCATGATCTCAGCTCTCGTTTAGCTCGATGGCCGTTAGCCTTACAGAGATATCGATTTAAAATTGAGCATCGTTAAGGTACAATGAACGTAGTTCCTGACTCCTTGTCCCGTGTTAACGAGGACGAAGTCGCGGCAGTAGATTTGCGAGAAGGTTTGTTAGTCGATTTAACTTCGAACCACTTTAATTCTCCTGCTTACAAAGATTTAGTGGCAAAAGTCGAAGAGAAGAAAGATAATTTCCCTGATCTTAAAACAGAAGATGGGTACTTGTACAGAAAAGCAGAACATTTGACTGGGGAACAAGTACACGATGAATTCGCTTGGAAGCTTTGGATACCATCAGAATTGGTTTCCGAAGTCCTTTTCCAAGCGCATAACAGTCCATTGGCTTCTCACGGCGGGATACATAAGACTGTCGAGCGCGTTAGGAGATATTACTTTTGGCCTCGCCTCGTACCTGACGTGAAAGCATACGTTAATGCCTGTGAGACATGTAAGGCGATTAAACCACCGAATCATGTTCTTAGACCACCGCTAGGAAAAGCGCCAGAAACCGTGCGACTTTTTCAACGAATTTTCATCGATTTTCTCGGACCTTATCCACGTTCGAGAAGCGGGAATATCGGGATTTTCATAGTCCTCGATCATTTCTGTAAGTTTGTGTTTCTTAAGCCTGTGAAGAAGATTAACGCTAGCGTTGTTATTAAGTACCTCGAAGGCGAGCTTTTCATGACTTTCGGTGTCCCAGAAACTGTCGTATCAGACAACGGATCCCAGTTCCGTTCTGAAGCATTTCAGATACTGATGAAGCAGTATGAAGTTTCACACGTGCTGACGGCTGTTCATTCGCCTCAAGCTAACGCCTCCGAGCGTGTAAATCGCTCCGTTATTTTAGGGATTCGAGCTTACCTTCGTCCAGATCAAAAAGACTGGGATGAGTATTTAAATAGGATTTGCTGTGCCTTAAGGTCCTCGATTCATGCTAGTATCGGTACAACGCCGTACTATATGGCTTTCGGCCAGCATATGGTAACTTCCGGTTCAAGTTATTCCTTGCTAAGGAGACTGAGCATGTTGGATGATCGTTCTTTGTTATTTAATAAGCAAGATTCGTTTGAAATAGTCCGAGAGGAAGCGACTAAGCAAATGCAGAAAGCTCACGATCGGAACGAAAAACGTTAAAATTTGCGCTCGAGAGATATTTCCTTCTCAGAAGGGCAGGAAGTATTTCGTCGCAATTTCAAGCAAAGTTGTTTTCAGACCGGCTATAACGCAAAGTTTGGACCATCATTTGTAAAAGCCCGAGTTCGAAGGAAATTGGGAAGATCTTATTACGAACTGGAGGACTTACAAGGTCGACTCTTAGGCAACTATCACGCGAAAGACTCCAGGCGGTATCTGTCTAGGGTATCTAGAGCTAAATACCCTAGCCTGATTCTAGCGAGGGGATTTTGTAACGGCGCCTGTAGCGACTGGCAAACCAAAATTCAGCCTGGATGCCTACTACATAAGACTTACCTAAAACAAACCTTGACCGAGTGTTGCCACCTGACCCGATTAATCGATATTTCGAAAAGCTGAGCCAGGATGACACCTAGACACCTATCGGTCGTCATATGATATATATTTCCGCCAAAAGCCTCGCTGGTATATATCTGATTCCGGTTACGATCTTCTTATTTCAACCTGCAAGTGAGACAGACGTGCCAGCAGCTTACAAATTTCCCTGTGTTAAAAGGCTATAAGCCGAAATATCATATTGTGAGTGGCATCCAGTATTCTAAGTGCGATCCAGCAACCAGTGCCAGCCACAAATATCGGCCAGTGAAGTTCGCAGTAAGTGCACTTGCATTTGGCTTAAATTTGTTGCGTGTTTGACCTACAACCTAAATTTACTACAGGTATTAGAAATTTCTGGTGGAAACCGCAGTCAGCATTGCTGCAAGTTGCCGCCGAAGGCGCAACATATTGATTCGGCCAATTAACTGGAGGATTTACCGCCACACAAAAGCCAAAAAAATATCAAGTTACGTGGCACAATCGCTAGGTATGGTTTGCATTACCCTTTTGGTTGCCACATCTGTAATTAATTGAATTGAAATCGCTAGGTTGTGCCGCGGGAGATGATTTGGAGTGATCAGTAACCAGCAATAACCTCCTTATCTACGAGGCAAATATGTGATATTCGAAGTGTAGACCTTGCAGAGCGACCTGAAGACCACAGGGCAGTTTAATTCAACGACATAACCTGGCCCGAGGTCCAACGCGCCGCGCATCCGTACAATAGCTAAGTTTCGAGGGATGTGCGCATCCATCTGTGAGGCTGCCGAGGGACAAATAAATCTAGAAAAGCCCGGAGTTTAAATCCATTTCTTTGTCAAAGCGCCGCGTGTGTAAACGGCTTAACCTCAATGCCTGTAAAACCTAGCCTCGTGATCAATCAGTTTCATCTGTCTACGTACAAGTATAGGGCTAATTTAATCTCAACCAAGCCTGATTTAAAAGATCAAAGAGCTTTTGCTTGAAGAAAACCAACGCGTGTCATAAAACCAAAAAAAACAAAAAAAAAACAAGAGAGAACGCTATAGTCGAGTGCCTCGACTATTAGATACCCGTTACTCAGCTAAACAATATGCTTTCTTTGCCGAGCAATTGCAGCTGTGTACAATGTAAATACATACATATGTATATGCTTACATACATACCCATATACGCCATT
Source organism: Drosophila fuyamai (assembly GCA_018153365.1). NCBI lineage: Eukaryota > Metazoa > Arthropoda > Insecta > Diptera > Drosophilidae > Drosophila > Drosophila fuyamai. The sequence goes on along the minus strand of JAECXW010000887.1, from coordinate 24,939 downwards.
GTTTGACTCAGACCTCCAATTTGGCTAACTTGATTTGATTTGCAAAGTTCTTGGGATATATGTATGTACTTCGGTATTGACAAATGAAAACTATCGCAATTTCCTTTATTAAAAATCCTTCTCGAGAATTAACGTTGACTCTGTTGAGCACCTTGGCCAGCTGTTCCAAAGTCATCCGTTAGATGGCGCTATTGTGCGATGAAAAGCGGAAATGTAGGCGCTAGCCAGGCTTAAGCGTATAATGGGTTTTTGGGCGTTAGAGTAAGCGTGGCAAACTTTTATTAGGCCAATCGATAGGTATTGACGAAACAAATACATATCAATTAAAATATTCATAATAGCATCAAGACTGTGGCCCCAGCTTGTGGCTTTTGGGCGCCAGAGGGGGCGTGGCACCATTTTGAAACAAACTTGCGCTGCGTAGGAACTCCTAAAATCTACATGCAAAATGCCAATCTTCTAGCTTTTATAGTTTCCGAGATCTCAGCGTTCATACGGACAGACAGACAGACGGACAGACAGACGGACAGACGGACATGGCTAGATCGACTCGGCTAGTGATCCTGAACAAGAATATATATACTTTATAGGGTCGGAAACGCTTCCTTCTACCTGTTACATACTTTTGCACGAATACAATATACCCTTTTACTCTACGAGTAACGGGTATAAACACCAAAGTTGTGGCAATTCCAATCGTTCAGTTATATGGCAGCTATAGAATATATTCGGTCGATCCTTATGAAATTTGTTATGTCGGATTGATTGGCAAAAAATAAAACCGTTAGAAAATGCCAACTTCCTAACTTAACAAACACGAAAGTTATGGCATTTCCGATCAATCAGTTATATGGCAGCTATAGGATATAATCGGCCGGTCCCGGGCGTTCCGACTTATATACTGCGTGCAAGGGAAAGAAGGGTGTGTGCAAAGTTTCAATTTGATATCTTTAAAACTGAGAGATTAGTTCGCGTAGAAACAGACAGACGGACAGACGGACATGCTTATATCAACTCAGGACAAGATCTTGATCAAGAATATATATACTTTATAGGGTCGGAGATGTCTCCTTCACTGAGTTGCAAATTTTTGACTGAAATTATAATACCCTCTGCAAGGGTATAATTAATGCTAATTTAACTTAATAAGAATTAGTTTGAGCAACAGCTCGTAAACCTCCTAACAAAGCATAATTAGAATTAGAAGATCATCCAGCTACTATAACTGTATAAACTCCCAATCTATTACAACAAACAAAAACAGACCTCCTAAATTAAAAGAATTTAATTTTACAAAAAATGGTAGACATAATCAAACAAATAAAGATAAAAATATAAAAAACAAGAAAGGAAAGCTAATTTCGGGCGAAGCCGAAGTTTGTGACGCAGCGCGCACAAAAACAAGTTATAAATAAAAATAGACTAAAAAAAGTTAAACGAAAGGATCGTTTAAATTCAAACGATCGCACGCGTAGGGGCACACTAGACCGAGAGAGATGGTCACACTTGAACCGGCAAATCCCACACAGGCGGCGGGCACACTAGATCTCGCCGAGCCCTATATAAAACGGACCACGGGCCACAGAAAGACACTTAGCAGCAGACCGTCTAAGGGTATAGAGGCAACTCCCCAGTGGTGGCAAGCAGCGAAGTCATTTTTTGGTAGACTAGATCATTCGATCCAAGTCTGCTTATATACATTGTAGTTTGCTTCCGTAATACTTCCTCCTCCCACTACCCTCTTAAAGCCCTGCTCGGCTTGCCGATCCGAAGGGAGCACTAGGAGATGTCTGATTTCAGGATCGCACCTCCTTACGGCGCGGTTCACCGGCCGAACTCTCCTTCTCTCTCTTGTAGCTGACTTCAGGGTCCTCAAGCAACAAATTCTCTCTCTCTTGTGGCTGACCTCAGGGTCCCCAAGCAACAAATTCTCTCTCTCTTGTGGCTGACTTCAGGGTCCTCAAGCAACAAATTCTCTCTCTCTTGTGGCTGACTTCAGGGTCCCCAAGCAACATCTTCTCTCTCTCTTGTGGCTGACTTCAGGGTCCCCAAGCAACAGAACTCTCTCTTGCTTGTGGCTGACTTCAGGGTTCCCAAGCACCCCATTCTCATTTCAGGCTCACTACGTGGCAACCCACCCCGGGGACTATTCTCCCGAAATCCCGTGCTGTTCCTCTCGAGCAGCTGGACGGCTCCCGGTACCAGGTACTCGAAGTACAAGAAGGAAGCAAAGGCCGCAAGGGCGGCGCCCCACCAATCCGGAGAACTCGTTAGATACTAATTAAATGTCAAGATTCTTACTGAAATAAAACCTAGTTATAATCAATTACTAAGTAATTCTCCACGCAAGCTTTGGAGGCAGTTGACCGAACGATGAAAGATTTACGAGGTGATTTGAAACTATTTGGCTTTGATATTGCGGTCCGGAGATTTTCGTCAAACGCTTCCCGTCATCCCGAAATCTACGGCTGCCGATGAAGTTAATGCATACCTAAAATCGTCCTCTTTGTCATATGCGATATGTCAAGAAGTTTAAATTATTCACGAAGTTTAAATTATTCGCATTACAGAAAGACCCCAACGCTATAAGAAAGAACTGTACATATATACATGATACGGTGTCGATAATATTTCTTAAGGACGACGCTGACTGTTGCGTTATTTTCGGAAGACTAAACAATGTTGAAATAGTATTCATAAAAATTAAACATTCTTTATCATACACTGTTTTCAGGCTGATCATAGCCTTTTCATAAGTGCTCTCGGTGACTTGGTAGGCTTTTATAGTTCCCAAAGCTTCACCAGAAAGACAAGAAATTAAGTGATTGAATTTTTCAATAACGGGAATGCTGTCGTCTTGATGAACAAGAGTTTCGAAAAGGCTAATGAAATTCTTAAACTCCGAATATTTGCCGCTGAATTTCGGCAATGCCATATTTGGAAGTCGAGCTCGAGTTGGGGCTACAGAAGCTGATCCAATTATTTTGGTTTCGCTTGCCGTCTTCAAGGCTGAGATGAGCGACATTATTTTTGCCTTAGTTATTATTGAAAGCTCTTCCAACTCTTCTCCGAACTCATTAATAATTGAAGCATTTAAAATCTCTAGCCGACAATTTAGTTCTACTTCTTGTATCGAAATCAGGCCGGCTTCTATTTGATCATTTGATCGGCGGATGCTCATCACTGGTTTTTTGAGCTTATTTTTAAGATCCGCAAGAAGTTCAAGAGATTTTGGCTTATCTGGACTCATGTTTACTTTATTTTTATATATAATATAATTGTAGTGTTATTGAATTACTCGAGGTCATACGTTGGTTATATTTTTTAATTTCTTCTATAACACAACGATTTATTCCACTTAACTTTCATCACACTTGCACTCCCTGCGGAGTGAACCCGACTATGATAGGACTAGCTAGTTTCGTCTGCACGTCACCTCAGACTCATCAGCTATCTACGGGGATGGAAGCAGAGCGTCAGAAACTCCCCAATGTTACGATCAGAGAAGCTTTTTGCCAATTGTGAGTTTCCAAAGTTCATTGGTTTTAACATAGGTGGAGTTCTGTCGTTAAAGCTTCTATCAGTGTGTGAAAGTTTTCATTGTTTTGTCTGTTGAAAAACCCTCGGCTTTTTCGATATGCAGACTGGCAAATACAACAAATAGTTGAAGTTTGTTTTTAAATGCTGAATTTTTGGGCGAGTGGATCCCTAAACCACGAAAATAAATAAATATATATGTAGAATAAATTATTTATCCAAGAATAATAAATTAATAAATTTTAAAACAGGATAAATTTTAAACAGGATAATTGTTGAATTAGAACGACGACAAATGTTCAATAAATTTTGGAAACAAAAACCAAGAGCAACTAACAATTTAATTTAATTATTATATTTGTTCGAAAAAATTATTTTAATAATTATCCACAACGAAAACGACGAAAAAAAAATATTTAATTGAATATCAAAATTAATAGTAGTTGCAAGTGACGGCAAAAATCAGTATACCCGTCCGAATGCAGGGTAGCGCGTCACTTTGATCTTCAGTGCGCCAAACCCAAAGTCCAACAACAATTACAACATTTCTAACGGCGGACAAGCGAAAGCGAATAAGGAAAACGAAAAAGTTCACCACTGCAGCTGCTTGTATATGGAGGCTTATGTATTGGTTATGTATAGCGGCTGGGATGATTTTACCAACTATTAATTTTCGAGTTTCAATAAATAAATTGGGGGAGACAGTGATTGCAATAATATAACACAATTAAATGTTGCGTCCAACGGCGGTCCAAATAGGTTATATAATGTGTATGTGTATATGTATGTGTATTTGTATATAACAAATTTTAATATAATTTTTATTTTATTTATTATAAATAAATGCATGCACAACTAGCTCTACTATATCGATACGTCTGTGCCAAGAATTGAAAGCGAGGTGCAATTTTTTAGCACAAGATATTATAAACAATTAAATTGTTTTTCTTATAAACTCAAGCTTTCAATTTTTGCACAAATACCACTTTCCTTTTGCACATTGAGCAGTCGCAGGGCATCCCTCTGCCAGCAGTTCTTCTGTGGCGAACAGGGTATTTCGCGACCGGCACGAGACTTTAAGCAGGAGCTGCTGTGTATTTTCTATCCACACCGACACGACGCGGGCAACAATGAAGCACTATGAAATTTGAGTGCTTTGACCTGCACTTTCACATGCACTTTATATTTTTGGATTTATGTGTCACTGTCACTAGTTGCCAAAAATAAATATTAATAATTTTAGAGTCCAACCGGAGGAGCCATGAAAAATCAGAGAGTTTTCTTATTTATTAAAATAACCGAAAAACTGCGGTGGCTAAAATTATTAACAGCGAAAATAACGAAAACGAAAAAAAAGGTGTCGACGGCTCAAATCAATTTCAACGAAATGCCTTATGCTACATTTCGACAAAGAACTTAGAGCCTAGCTTAACGAAGCTTGGCTCTTACTTATAATTGGGTCATATAATTTTGGGTGTTAACTTATATCAAATGCTATAGCCGAATTCAACGGCCATAAGTTTAATCTGCAAAGATATATAACAGCTTTGAAATTGGTCAACCTGACAAAAGGACCTTTTTAAGAGATAGCCGCAGAAGTACTTAAATCAAAAAAATGGAGGATCAACAAGGTACAAAATGAAACTACTATACGAAAACTCCACAAAAAATATCTTCGGAGAAACATCTGATGTAGATAAATCTTAAATGGCAAAAACTACTAACTACTAAACAATAGTCCAAAATTGTGAGCATGACCGAATTAAGAAGGAACCTGCTTTAGAAGCTACAAAAAATCCATTCTTTTGATGACTTGTTTAGGAAGAAAAGAAATATTCGATTTAAACGAAACATTTGCAATAGAGGTCGAGGAAAGTATAGGGAAAATAAACAATACCAACAGGAACAACAATAATTACTGCAATAGAAACAGTTATGTTACTGGCAAAACAACAAAAACCCATAAACACTATTATTAGATATAGGCGGGAGGAACAACCAATTATAAATAAATGGTATTAATAGAACTGCTTTCAAATAACTATGCCATACCAAATAATTTCTATATAGTAGATTCCTAATTTCCGATTCCAAGGAATAATATTTAAAGTTTTTAGGAAAATACAATTGCCAAATAGACTTAAAACCAAAAATGATTGGGTCATTTTGAGACCAGACAATCTAAATAACCCTATCAACATTCCAATTCACAATACACTTTAAAACAATTTAAATCCTTCGAAAAATTGCTTATAAAACATAAGCCAGTGATATATTTATGGAATTTTCATTGGAAATTCCGTTGCAGATCCTGAAAATACAATACAGACATATTTGGTTTAGAAGCGGAATCAATAGCCATCAATAACTTTTACAAACAAAAGATAAGAATGAAAGATGATGAAAATGTATATATCAACAAGCTAACTTCGGGCGGAGCCTTGCAGAATATTCTGTAAATTATATTCTCCAAAATTATTCATATGATGCATTCTTAACACTCATAAAAATCCCCACTTCCTAACCTTAAAAACACCAAAGTTATGGCAATTCCAATCGTTCAGTATATAAAGTCGGCCGATCCTTATGAAATTTGGTATGTTGGATTGATTGGCCAAAAATAAAACCGATAGAAAATCCCAACATCCTAACTTAACAAACATTAAAGTTATGACATTTCCGATAAATCAGTTATATGACGGCTATAGGATATAGTCGGCCGATCCTTTTGAAGTTTGGTATGTCAGATTGATTGGTCAAATATAAAACCCATAGAAAATCCCAACTTCCTAACTTAACAAACACTAAAGTTATGGCATTTCCGATCAATCAGTTATCTGGCAGCTATAGGATATAGTCGGCCGGTCCCGGCCGTTCCGACTTATATACTGCGTGCCAAGGAAAGAAGGGTGTGTGCAAAGTTTCAATTCGATATCTTTAAAGCTGAGAGACTAGTTCGCGTAGAAACAGACAGAAGGACAGACAGACGGACAGACAGACGGACATGCTTATATCAACTCAGGAGGTGATCCTGATCAAGAATATATATACTTTATAGGGTCGGAGATGTCTCCTTCAACGCGTTGCACACTTTTAAGCAAAATTATAATACCCTCTCAAAAATAAGACGATCGCCAAATTATCAAAAATATCTTCCCTGACAAATTTCCAATACCAAGAATAGACAAAAATTAGTGACCAATTGGATAGAGCTAAATAATTTTTATACTTAGATCTGATGTCAGGATTTCATGTAATAGAACTCGAAAAAAACTCAAGATATATAACGTCATTTCTCACGAGCAATGGCTCCTATCGCTTCACAAAATTACCTTATCGTTTAAAAATAGCGCAAAATTCCTTTCAAAGGTTGTTGACAATTGCATTTGCAGGTATCGAATTTTTGCAGGCATTCTTGTTTATGGATGACCTAATTGTTCTCTGTTGTTCAGAAAAACATATGATTAAAAACCTTAAATGCGTTTTTGACTTATGTAGGAAGCACAACCCTATACTGCAACCAGAAAAGATCTAATTTTTCAGACTGAATACCAACAAACGCAGACAGTACAAGAAGATTCGTTCAATTACTACAGACGTTTTATAAAGAATTTCTACGACTACTCACGCCATATAACTAGATCATATAGGAAAGATATTAAATTTAAGTGGTCAGATGAATGTCAAAAAACATTCGAATATCTGTAAGTTCAATTGATGAAAACTGCAACTGATGAAAATTACTTCAGTAACGATTTAAATAAAGAACTTTGTATAACAACAAGCAAGCCAAAAATTATGATGGAACTCAGATACTAATAGCATATGCATCTAGATTATTTACAAAGGGAGAAAGTAACAAAAGCACAACAACACACCAACCCCAGCTCAAAAGTAACACACTTGAGACTTAACTTCGAAGAATATGATTAATTTTATAGCTTTTAATGTACACGCCAAACCCGGATAGGCTTTGTTTCATGTTTGGCAAATTCTTTCTAAAAATCCAAAAACAAAACAGGTAGTCATAGCTGGTCATAACTGATGAAAACAACCTGAGTTTAGGATTGCGCTTCACAAACAAAACTTTTGTTGTTTTGTGTTCAACAAAGATTAATTTGGAATCAAATATAGCTCCAAAGTCCAGAATTCTATAAGTCAAGAGAATGAATATAAATATAATATGTGCAAAGTACATTATTAAACGTTTTGCTTCACTCAACCAAGAAACATTTTAAAAAGTTTAACGGCGGGGAATTTAGGGAATACCAATTACTTACTTCGCTTAAGTAATTTTGGATAAGTTCACAATCTACAACTGGATTAACTGACTCAAATTTCAAAAATCTGAATATTTTATGCACTAGTTTAAATCTATATATATATAGTTAAGTGTTTGTATTTTTGTTGAGTCGAACTAATGTCCCGTCAGTTGACTAAGGACAACGCCAAGTTGAATTAAAAACCGAAGAATTAGTTTCACGTCTTTATTAGATAGATCTCAGCTTAAGACTAAATTCTTGTGAAAAAAAATATTACTTGTGCTGCTCTTTGTTTACATAAGTTGGCGAGCGAGATCGCCGGCTTGGGATATTGATTGTACATAATAATTTGAGAATAAGAGTGCCACTCAGAGAGCGGGACTTAGCCATTGAAAGAATTGTTTATGTTATTGAGATGCAGCATCGCCCGCTCCGGATGTGGTTGCTTACATTGGTTCAGCGTGGGATCGCTTACGCTGCAGATTCTTATTTCTTAGTACATAAGTGGATATGTGAATATGTCATTTCCCTCCCCTTAAAAGGGGTTGCCTATGCTTGCCCTGGCATTTCAGGGTACAATGCATGCAACTGGTTTTGTTCTATTTTTGTTGTGGTTCTTGATTATTTTTTGCTTGTTTTCTAAATTTTGTGTATAAAAAGGTAAGTGGATTTAGTGGAAAAAATTTTGACAGGACAAGAAAAATAATAAGAACGATAACTACTAATATTAAAATTATGTAATGTGTGTTATTATTTTCTGAAATTAGTTTTAAAACGTCATTATGTTCTACTATCTTTATCTTAGTTACATTAATCGATGAATACAATGCTGTTAAATCAGATTCTGGACTTAACGAATTTTCGCTTGAAATAACATTTGCAAATTTAACTTTACATTGTTTTCTTCTAATAATTTTGCTTCCATTTATTTTTATATCGCCATTTAATTCTTGACAATTTTGTTCGATTGTGGTTTCAGTTAGATTCCATGTAAGTATAATATTTGGTTCAATGTATTGAATCATTTCTTTTGAAAGAATTGGTATAAAATTACAAATTGGATTTTCGCGCTTAATTATATTTTTAATGCATTCATTATTAACTTCTTTATTGTCTTGATTATAAATTTTATTCTCATCTTCGAAATATGATTGTTGATCTAAATAGTCTAACTGATACCCATTATGGTCGGGATAAGGAATTATTTTAATGGTGTCAATGATTTTGTGGTTAATAGAGATATGTGAAATATCCACGTTGATGTTTTGATTAAAAGTATATTTTGGTTGTCAATGTAATCTAGTTTGTCGTAATTGAGTAACGTTGGGTTAAAAAGTCCAAGACGTGAAAGTTGCACGCCGATTTCTATGTCTTCAATGTACTCAATAAATTGCATGAGTTCATAAACAAGTGTGTCAATACTATTGCGGTTATTTTCGTAGTTAGTAAGTATCTCCAGTCCTTCATTCACAAACTCTATGACATCATTTAATTTATGAAGTTGAATTTAATTTTCTGCAATTATATCTATTTTTTTGTTAATGTTTACCCTATTGTTTTCATCAAGTGTCCCAAAAAGAAATTTAAAAGATGAACCTATTGTGTCAAATAGTCCACGTTTCTGCCTTTTTTGCTGATGAATAGTTATACCATTATTTCTTTCAGTAATTTGTTGTATAAATATTTCATTCTGGGCGAGTCTTTGATTTTCTTACCAAAAGATTCAGTGATAATATTGATTTCCGTTAAATTAATTTTTAAACAGTGATGTTCATATACTACCGGTATTTGAATTGGAATGCTTGAGAAGAGTAAATAGCCAAGGTCGGAGTCTGTGTTGGTTATTTAAAGTTGTTAAGTGTGGGCCGTGGTGAATAATAAAAACAACATCATTATACAGCAGGTTCCTGTGGAAGTTTAATGGCATTAGTTTTCTTTTGTTTCTTAAATTGTGTCTTGTAGTATTGGGTTTCCCCATTTCGATTAGTAATCATACCCGTTACTCGTAGAGTAAAAGGGTATATTGTATTCGTTCAAAAGTATGTAACAGGTAGAAGGAAGCGTTTCCGACCCTATAAAGTATATATATTCTTGTTCAGGATCACTAGCCGAGTCGATCTAGCCATGTCCGTCTGTCCGTCCGTATGAACGCTGAGTTCTCGGAAACTATAAAAGCTAGAGGATTGGTATTTTGCATGTAGGTTTTAGGAGTTCCTACGCAGCGCAAGTTTGTTTCAAAATGGTGCCACGCCCCCTCTGACGCCCACAAGCCACAAGCTGTGGCCACAGTTTTGATGCTATTATGAAAATTTTTTTTGAAATGTATTTGTTTCGTCAATACCTTTCGATTGGCCAAATAAAAGTTTGCCACGCCCACTCTAACGCCCAAAAACCCATTAAACGCTTAAACCTGGCTAGCGCCTACATTTCCGCCTTTCATGGCGTATACAATAGCGCCATCTAACGGATGACTTTGGAACAGCTGGCCAAGGCGCTCAACAGAGTCAAAGTTAATTCTCGATAAGGATTATTAAAGGAAATTGCGATGGCTTTCATTTGTCAATACAGAACTATATCCCGAAGAACTATGCAAATCAAGTCAAGTTAGCCATAATGGAGGTCTGAGTCAAACAATGGCGTATGTGTGTATGTTTGTAAGCATATACATATGTATGTATTTACATTGTACACAGTTGCAATTGCCCTGCAAAGAAGGCATATTTATATTAAGTTGTTTAGCTGAGTAACGGGTATCTAATAGTCGAGGCACTCGACTATAGCGTTCTCTCTTGTTTTGTAATGGTTTTCGTCTATTTTTCTACATTTTTATTTGCCTTACATGGATTTTCTAATTTTCCCTTTTGAAGTGGACCTTTTCTGTATCTAGTGTCAATGTTAAATTCCTGTCGATCTGTATTTATTTTATCTATTTTCCATTCTTTAATGTTTTGAGGGTTTAATATTGGATGTCCAGCGTATACGAATATATTTTTTTTTTTTTTTAAATATATGATTTATTTATTGAATCTTCTCTATATGAGACTAACAATAAGTATATCAAATCTTAAGAATATAACTTAACTTACAGTCATGTAGACTGAATTTAGACTAACGGGCCCTAATATTTATTGCTGGGCTGGTAGATCGTTACGATGCAGACGAGTTCTGTTCGAAACCCGTCTTAGGTTCCTTGCGAGATTATTTGGGTGCAGTGTAAGCTTGTTATGGTAGGCCGCTTTCTGCTTTGCTATTTCATCTTTGACCGGTGGTATGCCCAGATCCCTGTGGATGTTTTCGTTCCGAACATACCATTGTGCCCCAGTGATTGTTCGCAGGATTTTTGATTGTGAGCGCTGTATGATGTCAACGTTGTTGTTGCTCGCGTTCCCCCAGAGCTGGGAGCCGTAGGTCCAAATGGGCTTGAGGGTGGAGTTGTAGAGAAGAACTTTAAAGTCCAGACGCAGGGGTGATCGAGAATTTATAATCCAGTGTAGGCTGCTAGCTTTAAGTCTGAGATGTGCTTTCTTGCATTCAATGTGCCTCCGCCAGGTTAGGCGTCTGTCGAGGTGGACGCCGAGATATGTTACATCGCTGGCTTGGGGAATCTGCGTACCATTCAAAGTTAGCGGCGGGCACGATTGTCTGTTAAGGGTAAACGTTATATGTTTACACTTTGGTTCATTAATTTTGATTCGCCAGTCTGATAGCCACTTTTCAACTACCACCAAATGATCAGCCAGTTGAGCTGTTGCTCTAGTTGGGCATCTTGAGCGGCTCAGGATTGCGGTGTCGTCAGCAAATGTGGACGTAGTCAGCCTCTCGTTCGTAGGGATGTCTGATGTGTATAGGATAAACAGAGTAGGGCCCAGGGCGCTACCTTGTGGGACTCCGGCTTCAATGTTATACTCGTTGGATGTCGTTGTATTGCATCTAACCTCAAAGACTCTGTGGTAGAGGTACGACTTAAGTAACTTATGAGTGTTTTCTGGCAGTAATGTTATGATTTTATGCATAAGGCCTTCAAGCCACACTCGATCGAATGCCTGAGAGACGTCGAGGAATATCGCACTACAATATTCCCGATGTTCGAAGGCTGTACGAATTTCTGAAGTTATCCGGTTGACTTGCTCGATGGTTCCGTGGCTTTCACGAAACCCGAATTGATTCGCCGGGATTAAGTTTTGTTCTCTTAAATATGGTGTAATGCGCGTGAGCAGGCATTTTTCCAGTAATTTGGACAGGCACGATAGTAAGCTTATTGGCCTGTACGATGAGGGAATTGTGTGGTCTTTGCCAGGCTTCGGTATCATTATAACCACGGACTTTTTCCATTTTTTGGGGTAGTAGCCAAGTTTTGCGATCCCGTTAAATAGCTTGCATATAACATCCACTGCGCAGTTTGGAAGTTCAATTATCATTTTTGGGGTTATTAGGTCGGCCCCTGGAGCCTTTTTCGGTTTTATTTGCTTCCTAATGACGTTAGCAGTTTCAGGTGTTTGAAACAAAATCGGGTTAATTGCAATTTCAGAGCTAAACGGCGGTAGTTGAAGAGAGTTTGTGGCGGCGTTCGGCTGAAATACATTTCGTAGGTGTAAAGCAAATGTTTCGGCTCTGTCTTCGTCACTGCGGGAGTGACTGATTCTATCGGAGAGCTTAAATTTGGGTAAGCTCTCCACAAAGGATGCTTTGTACTGGTCGGCGACAGTTTCTCGATGTACCGGCGCTGCGCAAGCTCCTCATCTTGCTTGAGGGTTTTGGTGAGTCTGCGGGTGGCATCATTATAGAGTTGCTTCGAATGGGGCGATCTGCAGGATTGCCAAACGCGTCTTAGACGTCGTTTTTCCCGAACCAGTTGTTCGATTTGCAGAATAGTTTTGTATTGGTTGCTACGCACGATTGTCTCTTCTGGAGTTGAGATTTTGGCTGCTGCCACGAGTACTGACTCCAGGGCATCAGCACAGAAGTCGATGTCGTTCTCTATGTTTAACTGTGGTGTTAGTTCAATGTGGGAACTTACGTACTTTTTGTACTTTAGCCAGTTAGTTCTAGTCGAGGTCAGCCTGAAGGGGTGCTCGATTACTTTCGGGCTTTGAAGGAGAGTTATTAAAACAGGCGAGTGGTCCGATGATAAGTCCGAAAGCGATTTGGCGCTGACTAAATTTCTTGGGAGGTTCTTGTTCACAGCGAAGTCAATTAAGTCCGGGAGTTTTCTGGGGTCAGCTGGCCAATATGTGGGGCTGCCAGGGGAGACATAGTCGAGTTTGTTGCTCAAATTTATGATTGCTTTATACAGTTGTCTTCCTTTGGGCGTCACTAGTCTTGATCCCCAGTGCGTGTGCTTGGCGTTGTAGTCTCCTCCTGCTATAAAGTGATCTCCGAGTGAATTGTAGAAGTCCAAGAATTGCTCTTCAGTTATTGTAAAGCGCGGTGGGCAATAGACAGCGGCTATAGTGATACTGCCGTTGCCTGCTTGTAGTTTTATAGATGTAGCCTGCAAATAATTTGTTGCAAACCTCTGGTGAAAGTGGTGCTTAATGCGTTCCCTGATTAGGATTCCAGTTCCTCCGTGAGCCTTACCGTCCGGATGATCTGTGCAGTATGAAGTATAACCTCTTATTTGGAAGTTGTATTTACTTGTGAGATGCGTTTCTGCCAGCAGCATTACATCTATTTGGTTTTCATTGAGGAATTGAATTATTTCAAGTTTGTGCCGTGAAACGCCATTGGCATTCCACATGGATATTCGAAGACAAGACATCGATTATTTAGATTGTTGGGATGTGAGCAAATTTATTAAAATGTTTTGATTTTGCATAAGGTTTGTCATTGTTGTTTTCATGAAGGACATAAATTCCATCATACCCTGTTGTAAAGTCAGCATCATGGTTTCCATGCTGTTTGGTATTTGTCCTATTGCTTGCTGAGGTGTTGTTATAATTTGCTCAGAGCATTGAGCTTGTGGGAACCCCGTCTGATTGGCAAGTCCTGATTTTAGGGCCCAAATGAAGATCTGGCTGCTTTCGCAAAGAAAACATTAGGTGTGGTTTGGGATTGCACGTACGCATTTCGTGCATTCTGGGAGCGTGCTTGTTTTGCTTGTTGAAATTGACTCTTCAGCTCTTTATAGACCGGGCAGCCTCTGTAGTTTGCGGTATGGTTATCTCCACAGTTAGCGCATTTCTTTGTCTTTGGGTCTTCTTTGCTTGCAGGGCAAGGTACGGATTTGTGGAAGCCACCACAAGCTACGCAGACTGAACGAAGCCCGCAGTTGTTTCTGGTGTGTCCATACTCTTGGCAGTTTGTGCATTGCAGCGGGCCATTCCGCTTATGCGGTTCTTCAACAGTAATCCTTCTGTGCAACAGGTATTGCAGTTTATAGATCGGGTGCACTTCATTTTTCTTCAAGGCTCTGCTTTCAGGCTCCAGTTCGACCTTAAAGAGTGGTTGCGGCTTTTTATTTTTGTTGATAATATTAATAATATTTTTGGAGAAGAATCCTTTTTCTTTCAGTGCCTCTTTTACCTCAATGGTGGATACGTCGGGCTCTATGCCCTTTAGCACTACTTGCAAGCCCTTGCTACTCTTGAGCTGGTACGTGTAGTAGGGTTTCCTAGCCTCGTCTAGGTAATTTGTTACAGCTCTGAATTGATCTTCAGTTTTAGCTTGAAGCTTTGTTTCATGAATATTCCCTTTAACAAGGGGAGTAACATAAAAGTTGTCATTCCCGACCAGCGCAACAATTTTCTTTACTAGGGTATTTGAGTTCTGTTCCCTTATGTAAATTGGTGGGGGCTTTGGTTTCTTTTGAACAGCCTGTCCAGATTCGGATTGATTATTATCAATTTCCGACAATAGGGCGAATCTGTTTTTACTAGATGCCCCTGGTTGTTCGCTGCCTGTATTTGTTTTGGTTTATTTCCAACCATTTTATTTTGCGGGCTTAGCTTCCGTTTGATTTGGATGTAACGGTCCATGCCAGTCTGTATAGCCGGACCCACTTGTTGTTGTTTGATATTGCCGATATTGGCACTCGTACTTACACTTGGCTTTGTAGTTTTATTCGGCGCTGCAGAAGTTGCAAACGCATTCGAAATCGCGTTGTTGTTAACGGCGACCGTTGATGTTGTTGTTGCAGTGGCTGCGGTTGCAGAAATTAACGAGGTCGCAGTGCTCGTGGCTGGTGAGCTGTTAGTCGAAGCTGGGGGTGGGGTTCTACACTGCAAGCTCCATGAAGTGGGAGTTGGTGTGAGTAGGGCGGGAGAACAAGACCGTGCTCTCGCACTGTCAATGGTCAGTAGGGCTGAGTTGCTCTTTGAAGAAGTTCTTTCTTCTTCTGTATCACGGGTTGAGAAATAAGAAATATAACTGTTTCTCTGGTCTAACGAATATTTGAGCAGGTGTTTGTCCAGTGGTGTCATGTTTTATTTTATGGTTATATTTGTAAAGAATTGTCTCTATCATGCTTAATTTGACTTCTTCATTATCGGATGAGTTGATTATTAGGATTTTTTGATTTATTGTCTTATGTAGTCTTTCGACGTCTGCTACACCGGTTTTTGCCGTGTTAAGTTGTAATTCAATTCCATCTGCTTCAATTTTTAATTTTAATTTTAATTTTAAAAGGCATTTTGGTATTTCTGTGTTCTGTTTTAGCCAAATTGCATATGTTACATTAATTTATTATATTTTGAATTAATAGTTGGCTATTTGGAAAGAAGTGATTTTCTTTGAATAATTTTGTCATTTTCTGTATGCCTGGATGTAAAAGTTTTTCATGTGATTGAAGTATAATTTCATTGAATTCGGCGTATGAACAAACATTCTTTAATAGGTGGAGGCTGCGAATTACTTTAGTGTAAGTGATATTAATAATTTCCCTGTGTGCTCTTTGAATGATTTACATCTATTTACATGATCTACATCGCTTTCAATATGAATGGCAATGTTTCTATGAATAAAATGATCAAGTAAAATTTGTTTGGCCTTGTCGAGTGTCATTACATTATATTGGATTGTGGTGATGGAATTACCGAATATTGTTGAATGCTCTACTTTGTTGTTATCGGATTTAATGAAAATTATTTGTTTTTGAAATAATTTTTTGGTTTTTCTGTTTAATGAATTGGGTTCTTCTGCACTATGTTGAGTATCTTCACTGTGGTAATTTTCTTCAATTTTAATTCTTGATAATGCATCGGCAACTGAATTTTCTTTCCCTTTAATATAGTCGATTTTAAATTGTTATTCGTTTAACTTGGCTCTCCATCTTTGTAATTTGGCATTCGGTTCTTTTAAGGTATGCAGCCATCTAAGAGGTTGATGGTCACTAGCAATGAGAAAATGTCGTCCTAGTAATTAATGCCCCAAGGGCTAGATTACTGGCATCTGTGGCATAAGTGAATTTTTTTTCGAAATCGGGTAATTGGAGAATTGGTTCTCTAATAATTTAAGCTTTAAGTTTTTTGAATGCTTCTATGTAGTCGAGATTTTGTATATCTATCTTTGCTCCTTTTTTTAAACATTTGGTCATTGGTTTTGCTGTGTCTGCGTAGTTTGGGATAAATTTACGATAATAACCGGTTAATCCAAGGAAAGCTCTGATCTCTTTTACTTTTGTTGGAATTGGATATGAAACTATGGCTTTAACTTTAAGGGGGTATGGTTTCATACCATTAGGGGTTACGATGTGACCAAGAAAACTAGCTTCATTTTTTAAGAATTTATATTTGTCTAACGCAATTTTAAATTTGCTTCTGCAAGCTTAGAAAAAACTAGCTGTAATGAATTTAAATGTTCGGTAAGGGATGTGGAAAAAATGATGCTATCATATAAATAAACTAAACAGTGTTTATTGAGTAACGTTCGAAGGATATTATTCATGCACCTTTGAAAAGTAGCAGGCCAAATGGCATTCGAAGGTATTCGTAATGACCGCTTTTGGTGGAAAATGCAGTTTTAGATATTGATTCTGGGTCCATTTCTATTTGATGAAATCCCTTCGCCAAATCGATAGTTGTAAAATATTGGCATTTACCTAGTTTACCAAGGATTTTCTCCATGTTTGGTATTGGATATCTGTCGGGAATAGCTATTTCATTGAGCTTCTTATAATAAACTAGCAAGGTGCCCGCAGCTTTGCTTGCGGTGGATAATTTTGATTGTAGATACATATGTCTGTATATTTTGCGGATAGCTCTCCACATATGTATTTTCCTTATTCGCATTTATCTTAAAGCTGGAGTTCTTATTTAAAAGTAATAGAGTATTAACTATATAATTTAATGTAATTGAGGTTTTCTTTCTTTACACATTCAGTTTTTAACTGAAACTAAAATGAATCCCCATTTCCACACCACCCGGAGGTAGAGGATACGGCGCGTTTTTATTTAAGGAGGTTTCCCCAAATAGGCCTAGTCCACAATTAAAACATTTTTAATATATTCTTATTTTAAAACCTCTCTGTAAACAACATTCTTTGTTTGAGCCGAGCTGACTCTTGAACAGGCCACATAGAATTAACCGTGGGAGAAACACTCGTCCCTAAGGTCTAATCCAGCTACTTTCAAAGTCTGTGATTTATTTATTGTTATCACAAAACAAACCTTTACAGGAAACTGTAGGCGTTTAAATTCAAAAGGTAAGTTTGATGACGTTAAGGGAATTCTTGGTATGAATACTGTCTCTCCCTTGGCGCAGCCAGTAAAAATAACGACTTCAATAACAAATTTGTGAAGAGTTTTCACTTGCAATCTTGTTCCATTGCATAATTTTGGGGGTTTTAAGTTTCTTAATAACATAATTGGTGTTCCGACCTTAAGCGAAAGAATATGCAATGGGAGTCCAGCTGGATTCTGTTTGTTAAGAAATTCTACAGGATAATGTACAGCATTTTCTGGCTCAGTAACAGAGTCTATTGATTTGAATGTAACTTCCT
Organism: Drosophila fuyamai; assembly: GCA_018153365.1. Lineage (NCBI taxonomy): Eukaryota > Metazoa > Arthropoda > Insecta > Diptera > Drosophilidae > Drosophila > Drosophila fuyamai. The sequence continues at coordinate 7,206 of JAECXW010000887.1, read as the reverse complement.
CTCCATTAAATGATTTTATTAGCTGATCATTAATTGAAGCAGCTCTGTCATTTCTTGAAGTTAAAATGGCTCGTTCTGATAACCAGTCCAATGACTTTGTAAGATTTCTGAAATATCAGGAAAAATTTTAGAAGTAAGCTTTTCCAATGTGCTTACTACAGTACCCAAACTTGATGACAATTTTATTTTGCCCTCAAGCGTCGGATAATCTCCATTTCCTATTTTAGCGTCTAGATTTTGTTTACAGAAATTATAAGTTTTATATATAGATATAGATGACTGCTCTCCCTGACCTTTTCGCAAAGCCCAGCTTCTTGAACGCTTTATTCGTGTGTGTTGCTGGTATAATTTAATTTTAATTTATTGTTAATTTATTGTTAAGTTTAATTTACTTTTAAGTTTTTAATTTTAAGTTTTAAAAAGAAATCAAGATCAGCCGCCGCACAATTATTGTACTACACAGAGTCAGAGAGAGAGAGAGAGTGAGACAGTGCGAGAGAATGCATTCGGTGTTCAATGCATGTATATAATTTGTTGGAATTATTATTCCTACTTTAGGCTAATGTAACTTTTTTAGAATTGACCTAGAGCTTCAGTAAAACCACCATATGAATCCTTAAAGTATCAGGATTCCCTCGATAAATTTTCATATTGCTAATTGACTTAGATCAGTGTTTTTTTTGCCGTTAGGAAAATATGAGGAAGATTCTTAGATTTTCAAAAATCGATAAAAAATTGTAAACATAAAAATATCCCATATTAAATTAAATAGAATCTTTATTATGTAGAGGACTTAATTTTGGCCAAAAATCGCATCGATTGATTAACGCGTTTAGCGTCCAGATTTATTTATAGAAATTGGGGGTTTTTTGCCACTGGAAGAAAATGGGGCATGTTTCTGGCCAAAATAAATCTTAGCAAATCAGTTTAGTGTTTTAAGAATTGAATGGTACAAAATTTTAATTGGGTCATTTAATTAGTTTAGGCTGTGCGTTGATTCTTAGTTTTCAATGAACAGTTTTATATATATAGATGACTGCCCCCCTGCCGTTTTCGGAAAGCCCAGCGGCTTGAACGCTTTGACGGGGTTTATTCATGTGTGTTGCTGGTATAATTTAATTTTAATTTATAGTTAATTTATTGTTAGGTTTAATTTAGTTTTAAGTTTTTAATTTTAAGTTTTAAAAAGAAACCAAGATCAGCCGCCGCACAATTATTGTACTACACAGAGTCAGAAAGAGAGAGAGAGTGAGACAGTGCGAGAGAATGCATTCGGTGTCAATGCTTGTGTATAATTTGTTGGAATTATTATTCCTACTTTAGGCTAATGTAACTTTTTTAGAATTGACCTAGAGCTTCAGTAAAACCACCATATGAATCCTTAAAGTATCAGGATTCCCTCGATAAATTTTCATATTGCTAATTGACTTAGATCAGTGTTTTTTTGCCGTTAGGAAAAAATGAGAAAGATTCTTAGATTTTCAAAAATCGATAAAAAATAGTAAACATTAAAATATCCAATAATAATAATAATAAATAGAATCTTTATTATGTAGAGGACTAAATTTTGGCCAAAAATCGCATCGATTTATTAACGCGTTTAGCGTCCAGATTTATTTATAGAAATTAGGTGTTTTTGGCCACTGGAATAAAATGGGGGCATGTTTCTGGCCAAAATAAATCTTAGCAAATCAGTTTAGTGTTATAAGAATTAAATGGTAAAAAATGTTAATAGGGTCATTTAATTAGTTTAGGCTGTGCGTTGATTCTTAGTTTTCAATGAACAGTTTTATATACATATATAGATGACTGCCCCCCTGCCCTTTTCGGAAAGACAGGCGGCTTGAACGCTTTGACGGGGTTTATTCGTGTGTGTTGCTGGTATAATTTAATTTTAATTTATTGTTAATTTATTGTTAAGTTTAATTTAGTTTTAAGTTTTTAATTTTAAGTTTTAAAAAGAAACCAAGATCAGCCGCCGCACAATTATTGTACTACACAGAGTCAGAGAGAGAGAGAGAGAGTGAGACAGTGCGAGAGAATGCATTCGGTGTTCAATGCTTGTGTATAATTTGTTGGAATTATTATTCCTAGTTTAGGCTAATGTAACTTTTTTTAGAATTGCCCTAGAGCTTCAGTAAAACCACCATATGAATCCTTAAAGTATCAGGATTCCCTCGATAAATTTTCATATTGCTAATTGACTTAGATCAGTGTTTTTTTGCCGTTAGGAAAATATGAGGAAGATTCTTAGATTTTCAAAAATCGATAAAAAATAGTAAACATAAAAATATCCCATATTAAATTAAATAGAATCTTTATTATGTAGAGGACTTAATTTTGGCCAAAAATCGCATCGATTGATTAACGCGTTTAGCGTCCAGATTTATTTATAGAAATTGGGGGTTTTTTGCCACTGGAAGAAAATGGGGCATGTTTCTGGCCAAAATAAATCTTAGCAAATCAGTTTAGTGTTTTAAGAATTGAATGGTACAAAATTTTAATTGGGTCATTTAATTAGTTTAGGCTGTGCGTTGATTCTTAGTTTTCAATGAACAGTTTTATATATATAGATGACTGCCCCCTGCCGTTTTCGGAAAGCCCAGCGGCTTGAACGCTTTGACGGGGTTTATTCGTGTGTGTTGCTGGTATAATTTAATTTTAATTTATTGTTAATTTATTGTTAGGTTTAATTTAGTTTTAAGTTTTTAATTTTAAGTTTTAAAAAGAAACCAAGATCAGCCGCCGCACAATTATTGTACTACACAGAGTCAGAGAGAGAGAGAGAGAGTGAGACAGTGCGAGAGAATGCATTCGGTGTTCAATGCTTGTGTATAATTTGTTGGAATTATTATTCCTAGTTTAGGCCAATGTAACTTTTTTTAGAATTGACCTAGAGCTTCAGTAAAACCACCATATGAATCCTTAAAGTATCAGGATTCCCTCGATAAATTTTCATATTGCTAATTGACTTAGATCAGTGTTTTTTTGCCGTTAGGAAAAAATGAGGAAGATTCTTAGATTTTCAAAAATCGATATAAAATAGTAAACATAAAAATATCCAATATTAAATTAAATAGAATCTTTATTATGTAGAGGACTAAATTTTGGCCAAAAATCGCATCGATTGATTAACGCGTTTAGCGTCCAGATTTATTTATAGAAATTGGGGGTTTTTTGCCACTGGAAGAAAATGGGGGCATGTTTCTGGCCGAAATAAATCTTAGCAAATCAGTTTAGTGTTATAAGAATTGAATGGTAAAAAATTTTAATAGGGTCATTTAATTAGTTTAGGCTGTGCGTTGATTCTTAGTTTTCAATAAACAGTTTTATGTACATATATATAGATGACTGCCCCCCTGCCCTTTTCCAAAGCCGAGCGGCTTGAACGCTTTGACGGGGTTTATTCGTGTGTGTTGCTGGTATAATTTAATTTTAATTTATTGTTAATTTATTGTTAGGTTTAATTTAGTTTTAAGTTTTTAATTTTAAGTTTTAAAAAGAAACCAAGATCAGCCGCCGCACAATTATTGTACTACACAGAGTCAGAAAGAGAGAGAGAGTGAGACAGTGCGAGAGAATGCATTCGGTGTCAATGCTTGTGTATAATTTGTTGGAATTATTAGTCCTACTTTAGGCTAATGTAACTTTTTTAGAATTGACCTAGAGCTTCAGTAAAACCACCATATGAATCCTTAAAGTATCAGGATTCCCTCGATAAATTTTCATATTGCTAATTGACTTAGATCAGTGTTTTTTTGCCGTTAGGAAAAAATGAGAAAGATTCTTAGATTTTCAAAAATCGATAAAAAATAGTAAACATTAAAATATCCAATATTAAAATAAATAGAATCTTTATTATGTAGAGGACTAAATTTTGGCCAAAAATCGCATCGATTTATTAACGCGTTTAGCGTCCAGATTTATTTATAGAAATTAGGTGTTTTTGGCCACTGGAATAAAATGGGGGCATGTTTCTGGCCAAAATAAATCTTAGCAAATCAGTTTAGTGTTATAAGAATTAAATGGTAAAAAATGTTAATAGGGTCATTTAATTAGTTTACGCTGTGCGTTGATTCTTAGTTTTCAATGAACAGTTTTATATACATATATAGATGACTGCCCCCCTGCCCTTTTCGGAAAGCTAGGCGGCTTGAACGCTTTGACGGGGTTTATTCGTGTGTGTTGCTGGTATAATTTAATTTTAATTTATTGTTAATTTATTGTTAAGTTTAATTTAGTTTTAAGTTTTTAATTTTAAGTTTTAAAAAGAAACCAAGATCAGCCGCCGCACAATTATTGTACTACACAGAGTCAGAGAGAGAGAGAGAGAGTGAGACAGTGCGAGAGAATGCATTCGGTGTTCAATGCTTGTGTATAATTTGTTGGAATTATTATTCCTAGTTTAGGCCAATGTAACTTTTTTTAGAATTGACCTAGAGCTTCAGTAAAACCACCATATGAATCCTTAAAGTATCAGGATTCCCTCGATAAATTTTCATATTGCTAATTGACTTAGATCAGTGTTTTTTTGCCGTTAGGAAAAAATGAGGAAGATTCTTAGATTTTCAAAAATCGATATAAAATAGTAAACATAAAAATATCCAATATTAAATTAAATAGAATCTTTATTATGTAGAGGACTAAATTTTGGCCAAAAATCGCATCGATTGATTAACGCGTTTAGCGTCCAGATTTATTTATAGAAATTGGGGGTTTTTTGCCACTGGAAGAAAATGGGGGCATGTTTCTGGCCGAAATAAATCTTAGCAAATCAGTTTAGTGTTATAAGAATTGAATGGTAAAAAATTTTAATAGGGTCATTTAATTAGTTTAGGCTGTGCGTTGATTCTTAGTTTTCAATAAACAGTTTTATGTACATATATATAGATGACTGCCCCCCTGCCCTTTTCCAAAACCGAGCGGCTTGAACGCTTTGACGGGGTTTATTCGTGTGTGTTGCTGGTATAATTTAATTTTAATTTATTGTTAATTTATTGTTAGGTTTAATTTAGTTTTAAGTTTTTAATTTTAAGTTTTAAAAAGAAACCAAGATCAGCCGCCGCACAATTATTGTACTACACAGAGTCAGAAAGAGAGAGAGAGTGAGACAGTGCGAGAGAATGCATTCGGTGTCAATGCTTGTGTATAATTTGTTGGAATTATTAGTCCTACTTTAGGCTAATGTAACTTTTTTTAGAATTGACCTAGAGCTTCAGTAAAACCACCATATGAATCCTTAAAGTATCAGGATTCCCTCGATAAATTTTCATATTGCTAATTGACTTAGATCAGTGTTTTTTTGCCGTTAGGAAAAAATGAGAAAGATTCTTAGATTTTCAAAAATCGATAAAAAATAGTAAACATTAAAATATCCAATATTAAAATAAATAGAATCTTTATTATATAGAGGACTAAATTTTGGCCAAAAATCGCATCGATTTATTAACGCGTTTAGCGTCCAGATTTATTTATAGAAATTAGGTGTTTTTGGCCACTGGAATAAAATGGGGGCATGTTTCTGGCCAAAATAAATCTTAGCAAATCAGTTTAGTGTTATAAGAATTAAATGGTAAAAAATGTTAATAGGGTCATTTAATTAGTTTACGCTGTGCGTTGATTCTTAGTTTTCAATGAACAGTTTTATATACATATATAGATGACTGCCCCCCTGCCCTTTTCGGAAAGCTAGGCGGCTTGAACGCTTTGACGGGGTTTATTCGTGTGTGTTGCTGGTATAATTTAATTTTAATTTATTGTTAATTTATTGTTAAGTTTAATTTAGTTTTAAGTTTTTAATTTTAAGTTTTAAAAAGAAACCAAGATCAGCCGCCGCACAATTATTGTACTACACAGAGTCAGAGAGAGAGAGAGAGAGAGAGTGAGACAGTGCGAGAGAATGCATTCGGTGTTCAATGCTTGTGTATAATTTGTTGGAATTATTATTCCTAGTTTAGGCTAATGTAACTTTTTTTAGAATTGACCTAGAGCTTCAGTAAAACCACCATATGAATCCTTAAAGTATCAGGATTCCCTCGATAAATTTTCATATTGCTAATTGACTTAGATCAGTGTTTTTTTGCCGTTAGGAAAAAATGAGAAAGATTCTTAGATTTTCAAAAATCGATATAAAATAGTAAACATAAAAATATCCAATATTAAATTAAATAGAATCTTTATTATGTAGAGGACTAAATTTTGGCCAAAAATCGCATCGATTGATTAACGCGTTTAGCGTCCAGATTTATTTATAGAAATTGGGGTTTTTGCCACTGGAAGAAAATGGGGGCATGTTTCTGGCCAAAATAAATCTTAGCAAATCAGTTTAGTGTTATAAGAATTGAATGGTAAAAAATTTTAATAGGGTCATTTAATTAGTTTAGGCTGTGCGTTGATTCTTAGTTTTCAATAAACAGTTTTATGTACATATATATAGATGACTGCCCCCCTGCCCTTTTCCAAAGCCGAGCGGCTTGAACGCTTTGACGGGGTTTATTCGTGTGTGTTGCTGGTATAATTTAATTTTAATTTATTGTTAATTTATTGTTAGGTTTAATTTAGTTTTAAGTTTTTAATTTTAAGTTTTAAAAAGAAACCAAGATCAGCCGCCGCACAATTATTGTACTACACAGAGTCAGAAAGAGAGAGAGAGGTGAGACAGTGCGAGAGAATGCATTCGGTGTCAATGCTTGTGTATAATTTGTTGGAATTATTAGTCCTACTTTAGGCTAATGTAACTTTTTTAGAATTGACCTAGAGCTTCAGTAAAACCACCATATGAATCCTTAAAGTATCAGGATTCCCTCGATAAATTTTCATATTGCTAATTGACTTAGATCAGTGTTTTTTTGCCGTTAGGAAAAAATGAGAAAGATTCTTAGATTTTCAAAAATCGATAAAAAATAGTAAACATAAAAATATCCCATATTAAATTAAATAGAATCTTTATTATGTAGAGGACTTAATTTTGGCCAAAAATCGCATCGATTGATTAACGCGTTTAGCGTCCAGATTTATTTATAGAAATTGGGGGTTTTTTGCCACTGGAAGAAAATGGGGCATGTTTCTGGCCAAAATAAATCTTAGCAAATCAGTTTAGTGTTTTAAGAATTGAATGGTACAAAATTTTAATTGGGTCATTTAATTAGTTTAGGCTGTGCGTTGATTCTTAGTTTTCAATGAACAGTTTTATATATATAGATGCCC